>JABUOV010000056.1:0-168524 GCA_025617405.1 Perca schrenkii
TAGACATTAATGTTATTCCCTCACCGGCGGATATCGACGAAAGAAAAAACACGCCCCACCCCTTAACTCGAAATCTGTGACAGTTATTGGTATTTTTAGCCCAATAATCGCTGTTTTAATCAACATTATTCACGAGATATTATCATGGTTTGTATTTACTTTTTGTGTTATTATTTTGGTCTATTTCGGCCAGGTAAGCTGGATTGCTTTTTTGTTGATTTATATTTTTTTAAACTATAATGCTACATCTATCAACATTTATTTAGATGTTTTCATTGTATTCATTTCTTTACTTTAATAATATTATTTCGGTCTTATTACCGGTGAAATAATACAGTATAGGCTAATACAGAACATAACGATATGATCCGAACTGGACACATTCAAAGCCGATAGGCCTATCCCCCAATGCAATGCGGCCATTCATTTCAAAGAATCGGGCAGCGATCAGCGGGTCTTTAACGCCAGGATCGCTTCAATATACATATATACAGTCAGTGGTCAGTATCACTTCAATATACATATATACAGTCAGTGATTGTATTACCAGCAACAACAAGATGCTCAGTTTTGTTCCAGTAAGTTATGAACCATAATAACGTTTAAACGAATCCGCGGAAAACTCCGGAAGTGACGTAGTACGTCCCGCTCAGCGGATACGAAGATAAAAATATATAATATTCGTAATATTGATGTTTTTTTCTAACGTTGTATTTGAGGAGTTAAACAATAAAGATAGCATCAATAATAAAATACAGTTTCATGTATTTGTCTCATATATTGTGTGCTCGGCCGGCCGGCGGGCGGCATCAATCTGAAATGGAATCAAGCCATTTCACGGCAGACAGCAGAAACAGCAGCCGAACGAGTCCCCCCACCCACCCCGGAAGAACTACAAGTGCTCAAGCTTTGTAACAGCTTCTGTGGCGTTTCTTATGGGAGTTGTAGTTTTAAAGTATATTGGTATATTTCTCATAAGTAGAAGTTGGCAGTGTATAATTTTTGGATACACCCTGGGGGTTTTTTGGTATGGAGAACACACTGGTGTCATCAGATTTTTAAAAATCAAATCGTTAAATAGGTGAAAATAGCTTATTACCATATTTGACAGTGCTTACAGTAGGTAATCTGGTGACCATATTTACATGACAGCTGAGGTCCAGAGCTTTCTATAACAGCTGGTCTTATGTGTGTAGAACCTTCTGTTGCTAAATGATATGCCTTCATACATGGACTGGGTTCAAGGTTCAGAGGTCAATATTTCAAAGCAGGAGTAATGTATCCTCTTCAGACTGACATATGTTACTCTCCAGGTTGAGACATTTCGAACGATGTGTTTGCTATAGTCCTACGACAACGTTTTCATTTTTACACATCATGGAGACCACTTAGCAGGAGATACTTTATTGTCCCCAGAGGGATATTTGCCTTGAGTTCAAATGCTTCACAAATAACACTTGACATATTGTTTTATCATACAGCTGACATACTTACAATAAAAAACAACATGAACAAAGTGATATAGGCTAGACTGAAGCACATCACACAGCAACAATCTATTGCTCATCTTTCACAAACAGTGACAAGAGCAACACAACCATGCTTCATATCATGAAGCTATTGCACACCCTCAATCTCAAGCAACATTATTTAAAGTTTTAATTGATGTAGGTCCAAATTAGGCCTATATCATCATCAACGTTTTTATAGTTTAGAAATGTTAAGTTTACCCATATCTTCTGCCAGAGGATAAGAGCTCATACTTGGCATGGAGAATAAAGATAGAGCAGACCATATTCTGTGTGCTTGCCTGGAGAGACTGGTTTCTATTCCTCTACACAACCTGCATGACAGTTATAATAAAATGCTCTGTAATGCAGCCCTTTAGAACATAAACCATCTGATTCACCGTGGGTGTCTGCTCTAAATGATAACACACACTTTCAACACGGGCCTTCCAGCCAAAGGTGCATGTTGTCCATGAACACCATTGGGCCTATAGTAGCAGAGCCGATGGATTGGTTCATCATTTATGACCTCTGATATCCTCTGACCCAGCTCTATCTCGAGAGTTACCTCAACTTCAGTTTCAAAGGGGGGTGGGGGTCAGCTTTTCTTAGACATGAGTAGGGGGGGCACCAAGGAAAAAAGGTTGGGAACCACTGCTCTGACCCATGTCATGACCCTTTTCTCAGCTTGTGAAATGGTTGAATGAGATGTGTGAGTTTTGTCTTTGTGCAGTAGGGCTGAGGTAGAAGTGTGCCAAAAATGCCCAAAACACATGTTGTATATGTACACATACCCAAACAAAGCTATATACTGTACATCTTACTCTGTGAACAAAAAACCTCAGCAACCATCTGCTTATCATTTTAATTTCCTGAAAATGCTTCTTAATTTTGAAAAGGTAGTCTCAGTAAAGGCTACAAAGGTTAGGATGGCTACAAGCTGTAACCACGGTGATTGATATGAGGATCATCTTCTGAATATAATAATTAATATGTTAGGCCTAAAATAAATTGATAGGCTATTTCAAAAAATTAATTTATTTAAAACAATTAATAATGCAGTGTGATTTTTAAATCAAACTAAGTCCCACACATAAATATACTCATGTTTTTCCCTTTTAGTCTTTTGCTATTAATATTCATCAACTGCAAAATTAGAAAATTGCGTTTTTAAATAACTATGTATGGAAAATAAAATAAAAAATGCTTCTTTTTGTATATAGTTTATTGTTTTTCACAACAGTACAATTCAAAACAAATGCAAATTAGTCAAACAACAAGCAACAAACAATTTTTTTCATTATTAGTATTTTATTGTGTAAATTCTCACGTACAACGTGGAACATTCTTTCATAGACGAGATGTGGAATTTCCACGTCACTTCCACGGATTCGTTTAAATGTAGACAAATACATGAAACTGTATTTTAATATTATAACTGTCTTTATTGTTTAACTCCTCAAATACAACATTAGAAAAAAACATTAATATTACGAATGTTAGGCCTATACATTTTTATCTTTGTATCCGCCGAGCGGGACGTACTACGTCACTTCCGGAGTTTTCCGCGGATTCGTTTAAACGTTATTATGGTTCATAACTTACTGGAACAAAACTGAGCAACGTGTTGTTGCTGGTGACACAACCACTGACTGTATATATGTATATTGAAGCAATCCTGGCGTTAAAGACCAGCTGATCGCTGCCCGATTCTTTGAAATGAATGGCCGCATTGCATTGGGGGATAGGCCTATCGGCTTTGAATGCGTCCTGCTCGGGTCATATCGTTATGTTCTGTATTACAGCATATACTGTAATATTTCACCGGTAATAGACCGAAATAATATTATTAAAGTAAAGAAATGAATACCATGATAACATCTAAATAAATGTTGTTAGATGTAGCATTATAGTTAAAAAAAATATAAATCAACAAAAAGCAATCCAGCTTCCCTGGCCGAAATATACCGAAATAATAACATTAAAAGAAATACATATAAACCATGATACTATCTCGTGAATAATGTTGATTAAAACAGCGATTATTGGGCTAAAAATACCAATAACTGTCACAGATTTCAAGTTAAGGGGCGGGGGGCGTGTTTTTTTCTTTCGTCGATATCCGACGGTGAGGGAATAACATGTATGTCTATCTGACGGACCCCCTCGTCGAAAAATAACGTCAAGGGTACCCCTATTTCGTTGAAACTTGACGCCAGGGTCCTTGACCATGCGTCATACATTTGACGAGTAGGGAGTGAGACTGTGTTGGTAAACTGTATCGACCAGTTTTTCAATTCCAAAGCTCACTTTGAAAACTATATTAGCCTATAGCCCACCCAGAACTTTTGACTGGTTGAAATGCCCTTTTAAAAGATCAATTCAACAAGTAAAAAGTTCTGGGAGGGGTATAATGTGTCAGCCTGATGAACCAACTCATTTTTACACAGTGTTGTGCTTAAAAGGTGCACCCCAAGTTCAGGTCACTTCAGCCCCCCACCTGTAAATATTCAATGAACACACAGAGACCAAATACACTCAAATGGCTTCTGCAGAAGGAGAGCAGCACTTCCCTTTAAACACCTCTGTCTACCCTGGCAAAGCGTGGTCTGCCTCCTTCCTCTTTCGGCCAGCTTTTATTAGGCTCAATTCACATACACATCAATACAATGACATATCCGTCCCATGACTCATGCGACACCCTTGTCTATCTCCTATACAGCTCATGTCTAGTTTCTGATTAGCTATTACTATTTCTTGCCTGGGTGTTATCAGAATAACCACACGTTGTTATTCTTACCCTTCGTTCTCTTTCTAAGAATTCAGGTTTGTTTTGTGCATCTGTTTTCCTTTTGGGTTCATCATACAGTCAAGAGCGTGTGTCATACTTTCCAACTTCTCCATATCTAGCTGCAAGCACACATCTAATATTGCTCATACATTATTACATTTCTTATACCTCTGATAATGCATGATTGACCTTATAATCCCACAATTCCCCCCTTTTGAACTCTACTAAGAGTTCAATATATAGACTGATCTGGAAGGTAACAAATGATTAACTTTATTTAGCAAAGCACTGGCAATAAAAAGGCGAGCATCAGAAAATTTCATATCCCTCTTTTGAACTCAACTTAATGAGTTCACAACTAATAGCTAATCCCTGTACTCCTGTAGCTCTAAGTCTACCTCGGGATCTGCCTTGCCGCTAGGAGCAATCAGTGGCATAATAACAGCAAGCTAGACCCTCGTTTAATGACTCCTTCTATCCTTGTGTCTCTAGTGGTACCACCCTAGAGAGAGCTTGAAACCCTCTGACGTCACTCAAACAATTCTTAGCAATTGGCACTTATTAGTCAAAGATAGAGGATAAAAGACATAGTAGAAATACAATATAACCGTAAATTTGTTTTCTGCGTCCTGGTTGGTAGCTTGGCACGCTACATGTAGGAGAGGAGCGCTTTTTCACGTCCTCCCTTCCGGAGCTCTTCTTTCTTCAAGCCTCAGGGGTGGACTACCCTGAGCTCTGGATTACTGCCAGGGGATTATTCTGCCCCTATGTTGGCAGAATCCTTGTCCGGGTCAGCCGACCCGGCGCTGGTCTCGTTGAGATCCTTCTGGACCTCAGCCAGTGAGCGTTGTGGCTCTTCTGCTGCAGCACACTGGCTCCAGTGGAACCAGGTGTCTCCTTTTCCCTTCAGACGCACCGCGTGGGTTGTTCTCTCGGTCACCTGGAATGGCCCCGTCCACCTTGGTTCTGACCACTTTCGTTTGATGACCCTCAACAGAACCCACTCCGCCTCTGGTGGTGTGGTGCTGGTGTTCTCCGTTTGCTTATTCTCCACCTGCTTAGAGAACAAAGACACTAGACCTTGCAGTTCGTGAAAATAGGCCTTATAAGTTAGCTGCTGATCAGTGTTTTCAACCAGGAATGAGGGCCGGGAAAAGCCCTACCAGTCTGTAACTCGTGTGGGGTGAACCCCGTTGCTTGGTTCACTGAGCTCCTGATTGACATTAAAGCTAAGGGTAGGGCATCCACCCAGTTCATTTTGGTCTGTGCACAGATTTTTGCCAATATGCCCTTCACTGTTTGATTAATTCTTTCCACTTTCCCTTGTGACTGAGGATGGTAAACAGTTCCAAATGCATGTTTCAACCCCAGCATTGCTTCCACCTGCTGTAAATCTCGGTTTTTGAAATGAGTTCCGTTATCTGACCTGATTTTTTCAGGAAACCCATGTACAGGTATGTAATGATTTACCAAGCATTTTATGACTGATTTGCAGTCCTTCTTTCTTGTGGGCCATGCTTCTGGCCAACCTGTGTATGCATCCACACACATCAGTATGTATCTGTACCCTTTGACTGAACTTTAACTCCACATGCACTGCTCCTACTGCGTATGCTGAGTCTGAGTAAATATTGACTGACTGTCCTTTCCCTAGCTTTAGTGCCTCTATTACCGCTATCACCTCTGCTCGCTGCGCTGACTGTGGTCCCTCCAACCTCTCAGCTTTCTGTGTTACCCACACCCCCTGCTTTTCTTCCACTACTGCATAGGCTGCCCTAAGGCCATCTGTCTCGTGTCTGAAACAACAACCATCTGTGTACAACTCTCTAGCTCCTACCAATGGTGTGGCCTGTAAGTCCATTCTGACTTTTTCCTCTTTTATTACCCTTTCTGCACATGTGTGCGGCTCACCTGGTCCTATCTGGTCTGCCATGTTGATGCCTTCGTGTGTGAATGAAATGTTCGGTGCTTCCAAAATTTTGCTCAGCTGCTGTTGTCTTAAGGTAGTGAGTGTGAAGGTTTCTGAGTTTACATATGCCACTACACTATGTGTTGTCAGGACTTGGAGTTGGTGCCCCATGACTATGTGAGCCGTTTTTTGAATGATTTTTGCGATGCCTGCAGCGTGTTGGGTGCATTGAGGGTGTCGTTTTTCCATTGTGTCTAACATGACGCTTATGTACATTAGTACTACTCTGTCTCCCCCTTTTCTCTGGAACAGAATCCCATTCACACATGATTCTGTACCAGAGACATCTAAGTGAAATGGCAAACGGTAGTCTGGAGTGGCCAGTTCAGATGCAGTGGCCAGTGATTGTTTTAGTTCAATGAAAGCTTTCTCTGCTTCCATTGTCCAACTTAATTGGGCTGACAAGTTACGCATGCCTTGTTGTCTAACCATGTCACGGAGTGGTTGAGTGAGGCCTGAATAGTTAGCTACATAGTTGCGACTGTAGCCCGTCAGTCCCAGAAATGAGAGCATGTCTTTGACCTTGTCAGGTTGGTGACATGCTGACCCCCTTTTGTGATATGACTCGCCCTAAAAATGACACTTGCTTTCTGGCTATCTGCAGCTTGGATTTGCTAACTTTAAAGCCTTTGTCAGCAATGTGTTGAAGCACTGTTTTAGTGGCAGTCAGGCAGGTTTCGGCTGTGGAAGCCGCTATCAGTAAGTCATCGACATACTGGACAAGAGTCGTGTTGTCTGGTAGTTGGCAGTCACTGAGTGCTTGTTTCAGTACTTGGTTAAATAGCCCTGGTGATAATGCAAAACCCTGTGGTAGTCGAGTGTATCTTAACTGTTGTCCTCTAAAGGTGAATGAAAAAATGTCTCTGCATGCAGGATCCAGAGGAAGACAGTAAAAAGCATTAGCCAAATCAATACATGTGAACCAGCTGTGTGAGGGATCTAGATTGGCCAATGCCACATAAGGATTAGGGACAGGGATCGTTTTTGTGACCAGAATGTCATTGATTGCCCTGAGATCATGTGCCATGCAATATTTACCTGTCCCTTTCTTTTCAACAGGCAGAATGGGGGTGTTCCAGAAGGAATGTGAGGGCTCTAACACCCCACTCTCCATTAGCCCTTGTATTGTGTCCCTTATCCCTTCTTCTGCCTGTGGTTTGTGTGGATATTGGTGTATCCAAATAGGAGTGTCTGTATTTGTGTCAAAACGCACCGGGGTGCAGTCTGTAAGCCCCACATCTGTGGGACCCTCCGCCCACAGGTGATCTGGCAAATGGGTGAGCATGTGCTGAGCCAAATGGTGATCAGTTTTCTCTCTGCCATGTTGTCTGGTAACCTGTTCATGTGACAATGTGGCTGTGTTTGCTGCTGTTAGGCAGATTCTGTATGTTTTAGTGGCTGGTGAAACCTGAACTCCTGGTAGTTTTGTGTCTTGCCAATCAGTTTGGCCCATGGACCTTTTAACCATGCCCCCCCCCCAATTCTTTTGCTTGATGTTGAGGATGTAATGATAGGGAAACATGAGGCACTGCCTCGTCACTCATCATATACCATGTTTGCTGATCTGTTGTCAGTTCCACCCCTGCAGCCACTCCCTCCGGGGCCACATAGATATAATTTGAATCTATGCCCCATGTGTGATCCTGTAATTGATCCTGAAACAGATCTTGGTACCACTCAGTTTGTAATATATCATAAAAATAGGGTAACATGTGGGGTGATCGGGTGGTGAGACATATGGTTCTAGTTGGGCTATCCAGGGCTTCCACTGCAGGTAGGCAGAGAGAATGCCCTGTGTTTGTTCTGTCTCTGGTTGCAAGAGGGCCCAATAGATGTCTGCATAGGTATCCTCCGCTGGAGAGAGAAGGTACTGCCCCTGTGATCCTGGGCCTCCAGCACTGCAATGTACAACAGTGCCATCTGGGAAAGTCACAATCAGTCCATCAGGGGAACATAAAATAGAAGCCCCCAACTTAATGAGCAAGTCTCTCCCTAGCAGGTTGAGCGGTACTGTAGGTGACACCACATACGAGTGCATGATCTTTTGTCCCCCACATTGAGTGAGAATCTGTCCCGCATGGAAAAGGAAGTGGATTCCCTGGTCCCCTGCCCCCTCTGCGCGGGCTGCCTCGATGAATGCAGTCTCGTGCCCAATGGCCGGTTCCCCCGCACACGTGACAGACATCATCTCTCTGTGGTCCCCTTAATGGTCCACCCCTTCCACGCCCATTTCCCCACATTGGTCTACCCCTCCCACTTCCCCTACTTTTACCAAAAGAGACAGGTGGAGGCGTATAGCCATAAGGTGGAGGATTATGTGGAGGTGCCGGTATCCAGGGCGGCACTGGGAACAGATCAGTTGTGTCTCCCTGTCCTGTAGCTGCTACCATTACTTTTTGTGGTTTATCAGTTTTCTTTTTCTCATTGACTTTCTGTCTAGCCTCTACCAGTTGCATTTTCAGTAATTGTGCCTGTAATTCCTTCAAACTATCTTGTTCCTCATCAAGTGTTTCTTGTGTGCGTGACAAGTGGTGTATAATATGTCTCTCCCACACAGTTGATTCACACCCTGCCATGTCAGGATTATCTTCCATGGCTGTGCGGACCATGTCCGGCACTCCCTTTAAGACTGCTTTTCTATACCATTCCCTCTGGATCCCTGGTTTTCCTGGATGGCACCCAGTCTGCCTGACCCATGCATCCTTACTGCTATCTAGGAATTCTCTGGGGTTTTGTTTGGGATCCCACTTAATTTTAGGAACCGAGCTTGAGTGGGGAAGCGGGTATTTTGTCGCGCATGGCTTTCCCTATGTTATCGCTAACGCGGGTGAATAAGGTGCTGTCATCTCTGAGTTCAGTGTGTGCTTGTTTTTCAATGTCTTGCACATCAGCCGCTGTTAGGCATCTGGATACTACTGCTCTGAAATCTCCTAATGCTAAGGTCTGTCCTGCAGTCAGTCCATCCAATTTGCTAAGCCAGAGTCCTCCTCCCTCTGCTACTGGAGGGAGCTTGTCTACTAAGGCCTGTACGTCACCTAAACCGAACGGGCGGTATTTGTCATATTGCCCTGCCCGTATTATCGGATAATTATAGGCTGTAAATCTTTCGCCTTCATTTACAGGTAAAGTACAATTCCCACCTGGTTTTAAGTCTACCAATGTTCCTTCCCCTACAGTTTCCTCCCCTTCACTGTTTACCCAATGTCCCTAAACCCACATCTGGACCCTTCCTGGTTTACCTTTAGGTGTGGATTTCTGGTTTTGTCGTCTTGCAGCCTCTTCCTGACACATCTGTTCCAACATCTTCCTATTTTCTGCAAAGTCCTTAGCTAATTTGGTTAGCTCTCTGTCCAGCAACTCTTCTAGCTTGTCTTCACTGTCCCTCTCCGCCTGTACTTGTTTCCTGAGCTTGGCCCATCCCTCAGTTCCTCTTTCTGTCCCTTGTTCCGCTTTTGTGTCTCTTATCTGTACTTCCCTTTCTTGTCTCTGACTGAACGCAGGCACTTCCTCTTCCCCTGCACCAGCGTGTCTCTCTCTCTGCTTATCTTGACTGACCTGGCTTATACTGCTAAGCTGAGACCCTGTTTCAATGTCTGAGCCGGGGTCAGGCTCTATATTTACCTGCAGCCGTCCATCTTTTACATGTAAGATGGGGTACACGCCTGCAGTAGAGGCATATACTGGTGGAGCACTAGGGCCAGAGGACGAATACGGAGGAGGTTTGAAAACCTGTGCAGGAGGATCACTGTCTTGCTTTTTGTCTACTGGTTTGTTTGTCATGACGTGGCTTGCTCCCTGCCACCACATTGCCCACTCTGCCCACTTCCTCCTTTCTCGACTTGCTGTATCTAGTTTTTCACTTTACCTCGTTTTAACCACCCACTGCTCTTCAGAGCTGCTGCCTGTGTCACCACTTGACCTTTGGCCTATTTTTCCTTTTTCCAAAATTCCTGTATTAAAGATCCCTTATCCTCGAGAGTTTTTCCATTATCAGCCAATAACTGTGTTACATCCTTTCTCATTTGTACAATTATGCTCTGTGCATCTTTGGGTTCTTTTGTTGTCTGTACCACTTTTTCTAACGCCGCTAGCTGATCTTCAGCTGTTTTAAAATAACTATGAGGTCCCCAACCCCCATCATCTAATTCTTTGTCAAATTCTCCGTCCATGATTCCTTTAAGAGGCACTCCTTTTCACGTATCTCTAGTTGCCACACTCAATTCCTTATCTAGACTTCCCCCAACTTACTTCAACAGACTACTGCTTTATGTTAACACCGTCAGGTTTCAGGCAGTACTGCTGCTTCGGTTGAGTTTCATCTAGCACTCATACACAGTTCTCAGTCATGCGTTACCCTTATCTATGTGTGTGCAGATGTCTGTGTGTGCGTTGTCACCGTGATATCGTCTATGTGTTTTTTACTTACTGGGTTTTACACTGGCTCTGGCCGTCCGAGTGGTATGGCACACTAATGTCCCGAATACTCAGACCTAGTGGGGCTGGACTTACCCAAAACCCACGACACCAAAAGCTTATATATCTGTAATTTGGACTTCCGTCCACCTACTTCCACAGTAGTCTAACTAGTACCACTGTGTTTTCAGTTTTCAGTTATCCAACATTCACACAAGGCTGTATGTGTATATGTCGTTTTAACAGTAAAATACAGAAACACAAAAATACACAAAATGCAGTAGAATTCGGGAATGTCTCACTTCCCCGGGCCTCTAACCCTTGTAGAATTTGGGAGTTTTTTAAGCTCCCGGGCCTCTAACCCTTTGTAGAATTTGGGAGTTTTTTAAGCTCCCGGGCCTCTAACCCTTTGTAGAATTTGGGAGTTTTTTAAGCTCCCGGGCCTCTAACCCTTTGTAGAATTTGGGAGTTTTTTAAGCTCCCGGGCCTCTAACCCTTTGTAGAATTTGAGAGACCTCACCTCTCGGGCCTCTAACCCAGCTTTATCCTGTCCCTCGTCAGAGACCAGGTGGAGTTGCCACACTCAGGTATATTCTTTTACCTTACACTATGCATATATCAAAATTTAGCAAGCTTGGATTACTGAGAGACAGAACACCGATGTTAATTTAGCTGTGCTCAATGCAGAAGAAAGGTCTGCTTACCTTTTGTGTCGCGACTTGGTGTTCTGCACTCCGTTCACCTCGGCTTGGAAAGTCAATTCAGGTGGTCTGGGTGACCTGTCTTTTCTTGATATCCCGGACGTAGCCCCCAAATTGTTGTGCTTAAAAGGTGCACCCCAAGTTCAGGTCACTTCAGCCCCCCACCTGTAAATATTCAATGAACACACAGAGACCAAATACACTCAAATGGCTTCTGCAGAAGGAGAGCAGCACTTCCCTGTAGACACCTCTGTCTACCCTGGCAAAGCGTGGTCTGCCTCCTTCCTCTTTCGGCCAGCTTTTATTAGGCTCAATTCACATACACATCAATACAATGACATATCCGTCCCATGACTCATGCGACACCCTTGTCTATCTCCTATACAGCTCATGTCTAGTTTCTGATTAGCTATTACTATCTCTTGCCTGGGTGTTATTAGAATAACCACACGTTGTTATTCTTACCCTTCGTTCTCTTTCTAAGAATTCAGGTTTGTTTTGTGCATCTGTTTTCCTTTTGGGTTCATCATACAGTCAAGAGCGTGTGTCATACTTTCCAACTTCTCCATATCTAGCTGCAAGCACACATCTAATATTGCTCATACATTATTACATTTCTTATACCTCTGATAATGACACAATTTTTTTTTTTTTAAATTGCCCCTCCTAAGGGCATTTCAACAGAAAAACTACTGGGTGGGCTATAATCTGTCAGATATAAGCCTCATTCATTTTTGAGGCAGAAACAACCTTTCAGTGACAAGGTAGAAGCTGCACTTTTTGGCAAACAGAAAAAATGACTGGATTGGTTATAATCTACTGCAGTGATTCCCAATCAGAGGTATAGGCCTACATGTACCTACAGAGTTAGCTCAACTAATTTGAAAAATTATAAATTATTTGTTTAAAAGACTATATTGAATATTACACTCGTTACAGGTTGGTTTTTTTTCGACTGCTTAAGCACTATTTTGAAAACAGGGACCAGTTTTTCAAAATACTACAGACAATCAGCAGAACACCTCAGACTCTTTGCAAAATGAAACACTCTTGCAAAAACTATACTATACTATAAAACATGTTTGTTACCATATAAAATACACACATTTCATATGACATACAGTTTTTACCGATTGCTTACACACTGAAATCAAAAGTATGACACAATTATCAAAACCTTACACTCAAGGAGCAAAATATTGGCCCAGATGTGCACCACTACAGTACACTGACAGTGCAGACGCTCTACTGCTTGCTCCTGCTATTGCTTGCATATTTCTGCTGATAATCTTGCTTTTCCTCTGAGAGAAACTATGAGCAGCGGCTCTTGGATACGTATAAATCACTGGACTATACATTTTTTGTAGACATAGTAGGCTATTGTCATATTTGAACATTTTTCTGCGTGACCGAGGCCTACCAATAGCTCAAGCCTGTCCTAAAGTGACTGTAGCTAAAGCTAATTAGCAGCAAGATGCCACCCTTCTCCATAGAGGACTACTACAAACTCCTGCAGAAGATTGCAGTTCTGGAAACCAAAATTTACCGGTTAGAAGTAAACCTGGAAGTGAACGGATCATGTGGAAATGACACCACTTTACCAGTGACCCAAAACAATGGACAAAAGCATGCTAACATACGGCTAACTAGCACCAGCAAGACCACAAAGAAACAAGAGGGCTCTGGAACGGATAATAAATCAACAAGTGGCAGTCCTCCCTGGAACTCTTTTGGTGCAAAGCCTAAGAGTAAATCATTTTCCTGGGAAATGGGAGGACGACTAACGGGCAGGACACAGCGCCCTGAGATTTGTGATATGACCGGCTGGCCTGCATTACCACCCAGGCAGAGTGCCTCTTCAACCCCTGTACTTAGTAGGACACAGCCGTGGACAGCTGCAAAAGGGAAAATCAGCAACAAAATTCCTCCCCAACAACTGAGTGTGCAGGTGGAGAACAGATTTGCTCCTCTGCTACAGGACCCTGGACATGACCTGGATTACGTCTCATCGTCACACAGCAGGGTAAGGACTGAGAACAATTCTAAAAGTAAAAAGCTACAGGGAAAGCTAACGACTGGGCCCCAAACTCTGATTGTGGGTGACTCTGCTGTGAAAGATATAAAAAAGCAGTAAAAAACACCAAAATACTCTGTTTTCCCAAAGACATGGTGTCTGACTTGGCCCAAAGAATCCCAGATATCGTAGCAGCACACCCAACTGTGAAGAACATTGTACTGCACATAGGGTCAAATGATGTTGTAAAGCAAGAGTCTGAAGTGCTGAATCGTGACTTTATGAATCTGCTGAACGCAGTCAGCTCCGTAAACGCAAAGGTGTTTATCAGTGGCCCTATACCGCCAGTCAGAGGAGGAGCTGAGAGATTCAGCAGACTGTTGGCACTGAACAGATGGCTTTCAAATGCATGTACCAACCATTCTCTGCAGTTCATTGACAATTTTAACATTTTCTGGGGCTGCAGACATCTTTTTAAAGCAGATGGACTATTCCTTAACAAGCCAGGAGTAAAGCTGTTCACCTCTAGCCTACTTTACTTTCTGCGCCACACATCTGCTCCCTTGGCCAAGGACACGAGACAAGATGTACCAAAACAAGAGGAAGACACAACAACAAAGTGCGGCAGTGAGCCACCACAGCCCCCACCTGAGCAAAGATTTGACCATGGGAGACCAAAGAGCAGAGATGAGAAATCTCAACCCCCCTTCTCACCCGTGCAACACTCCTCAAGCCCCTGTGACAACCACGACAGCTATGAGGACCTCTTTAAGGATATGTCGCTCTCCCCTCTTGCCCACATCCCCATGTTGGAGTTCACTGACCAGATGAAGCAGCTGGTAAATGCTGGAACCAAGTATGCCCCCCCCCCTTCCTTCTCCCATCGTAAAACGCCAGGCACCTCTGCCCCCCTCAAGGACGGCAGCTAACTCCCTTCTCCCCCAAACTGATAAGGATGCTTGTGTGCAAAATGCAGTAAGCATTAACTGATATGGGCCGGGTCCAGGCTGCATGCATAGTAGCACTCATGACTCTTTCCAAGACAAGCCTGGGCCCTGCGTATTAGGTTCTTCCACAATTTATGTTGTGATAGGTAATAGAAAAAGAATGGCAAATAAGCACGTAACTGCAAACTTTGCAAATTTAGCATCCATTCCTCGTCAGCCACAGTCTGTCCCAAAAAATGAAAACGCACTAACATTAGCCCTACTAAACGTTAGGTCTTTGGCAGGAAAATCATTTTTTAATCAATGATTTTATTATCAAGAACAATCTTGATTTTATGTTTTTAACTGAAACCTGGTTGGACCATAATAACAGTGCTGCTGTTCTCATTGAGTCAGCCCCCCTAACTTTAGTTTTATGAGTGAGAATAGAGTGAATAAGAAAGGAGGTGGAGTCGCCATTTTGTTTAATGACTCATTCCAATGTACGCAAATATCTTACGGAAATTTTGCTTCTTTTGAATATGTGGCTCTTCAGCTAAGATCCTCCCCTCAAGCTCTACTTCTAAATATCTACAGGCCACCTAAATACTGTGCATCCTTCTTTGACAATTTTAATGAACTGCTGTCTATAATCTGTATTAACTTTGACCGTGTAATTATTGCTGGTGATTTTAACATTCATGTTGACAACCCCCCCAGGACCGAGGGACCAAAGAACTGTGTTGTGTTTTTTGAAAGCTATGGACTGACTCAGCATGTGACACAGCCCACGCACAATAAGGGGCACACTCTGGACTTGATTATCTCCAAGGGTCTGAACATTCCCAAGGTTGTGGTGACTGATGTTGCTCTCTCTGATCATTCCTGTGTTTTCTTTAACGGCACTATCTCTGTGCCCAAAAGTGTTCAAACAAAGTTAATCAGAAAACGGTATATTACTGAAAACACCAGTGAATCATTCATTCAGCTTTTCTCCTCTACACCCACCCTCACTGGGGCCTCAGTCACTGAGCTTGTAGATAATTTCAACTGTAAAATTACAACTGTTATTGATGCTATTGCTCCCACTAAGGTCAAAGCTGTCTCTGGTAAGAAAAAGATCTCCATGGAGAAATTTTATAGGTGTGAGAACAGAAAAAAAGAGAGTGTCGAAAAGCTGAACGCAGTTGGCGAAAATCTAATCTCCAGGTCCATTATAACACTTATAAAGAGAGACTTCGCATTTATAATCTGGAACTAAGAAATGCAAGACGGTCCTTTTTCTCTGACATTATCGCCAGAAACAATAATAATTCACGTGCTTTGTTTGCTACTGTTGATAGATTAACTAACCCTCCAGTACCGGTAGCATCTGAACTGTTGTCTACCAAGGCTTGCAACGACTTTGCCTCCTTCTTCACAGACAAAATTCAGAAAATTAGACAAACAGTCAGTGCCTCCTTATCAAGTACAGGATATGTGTTGTCACACTGTGCACGCAAAACAAATTCCAGCATGACACAATTTCATACGATCAACCTTAAAAACCTGGAGGACATTATACAGCATCTGAAAACCTCCTCCTGTTGCCTTGATATTCTACCAACGGGTGTTTTCAAAAATGTTTCGAAGTGTTTGGCTTCAGATCTTCTACAGATTGTAAACACATCTCTGCTCTCAGGTATTTTTCCACAGGCCCTAAAAACTGCAGTCATCAAGCCACTCCTAAAAAAGAACAATCTAGACACGACACTAATGAGCAACTATAGGCCAATATCAAACCTTCCATTTTTTAAGTAAAATCATAGAAAAAGTGGTTTTTCAACAACTCAACCTTTTCTTATTGCTAAACAACAGTTTTGATGCCTTCCAGTCAGGTTTTCGACCAAACCACAGCACTGAGACGGCTCTTGTTAAAGTCTTTAATGACATCCACTTAAACACAGATAGTGGCAAAATTTCAGTCTTAGTATTACTTGATCTCAGTGCTGCATTTGATACGGTAGACCATGACATATTGCTTGACCGATTGGAAAACTGGGTTGGTCTTTCTGGCTCAGTACTAAAGTGGTTTGAATCCTATTTAAAGAATAGGGACTACTTTGTGTCTATAGGTAATTATACATCTGAGCATACAAACATGACGTGTGGAGTTCCCCAAGGCTCAGTTCTGGGCCCTCTTCTGTTCAACATCTACATGCTTCCACTGGCTCAGATTATGGAAAACAACAAAATAACTTACCATAGTTATGCAGATGACACACAAATTTACATAACCTTATCGCCAGGGAACTATAGCCCAATACAACAATTAAATATGTGCATTGAACAAATTAATGATTGGATGTGCCAGAACTTTCTTAAATTAAATGAAGAAAAAAACGGAGGTGGTTGTTTTTGGAGCAAAAGAGGAACGATTGAAAGTCAGCGCTCAGCTTCAAATGACAATGTTAAAAACAACAGACAAAGCCAGAAATCTTGGTGTAGTCATGGACTCAGACCTAAATTTTAACAGCCACATTAACATAATTAAAAAAATCAGCCTATTATCACCTTAAAAAATATATCAAGGGTTAGAGGACTTATGTCTCAGCAGGATCTGGAAAAACTTGTCCATGCTTTTATCTTCAGTAGACTTGACTACTGTAACGGTGTCTTTACAAATCTCCCTAAAAAAATCAATCAGACAGCTGCAGCTGATTCAGAACGCTGCTGCTCGAGTCCTCACTAAAACCAGGAAAGTGGATCACATCACTCCAGTACTGAAGTCTCTACACTGGCTTCCAGTGCCTCAAAGAATTGATTTCAAAATACTTTTACTGGTTTATAAATCACTAAACGGTTTAGGGCCAAAATACATTTCTGATCTGCTACTACATTATGACCCACCCAGACCTCTCAGATCGTCTGGGACAGGTCTACTTGTTGTCCCCAGAGTCAGAACTAAACAGGGGGAAGCAGCGTTCAGTTTTTATGCTCCACATATCTGGAACAAACTCCCAGAAAACTGTAGGTCCGCTGCAACTCTCAGTTCTTTTAAATCTAAGCTAAAGACCTATCTTTTTGATGTTGCTTTTCTTTAAATAATCTATTTTATTAACTTTAATTTCTTATACTGCACTGTAACTTTTATTCTTATACTGCACTATCAATTTTATTCTTGTTTTAATTTGTTTATTAATGTTTTTAAATTGTTTTATAACTGCTCTTTAATGTTTTATGTAAAGCACTTTGAATTGCCCTGTTGCTGAAATGTGCTATACAAATAAAGCTGCCTTGCCTTGCCTTGCCTTGCCTACAAGCCCAATGTCACCCTCACACTTTTTGCTAAACAATACACACAGTGAACACTAAACACACTTGTATACATTAGACACAGTATAATATAAAGTATACCATGATGGCACTTCCTTCCAAAGCAATTCCAAAGCACTGACTGTCGAACCACACCTATGAGCCAATCTGAGAAACACAGCCATCAGGTGTGCAAACACATGATTGCTTACAGTTTTTTCAATTGCTTACACACTAAAATTAAAACTGTCCCACAATTAGCAAAACCTTTCACTCAAGGAGAAAAACACTAGCCTAGATTTGCACAACTATAAGCACACCCTAAACACACTTGTATGCATTTGACACAGAAATTTATCATGATGTAATTTCCTTGCAATTTCAAAGCAAAGGCTTTCAAATGAACACACCCACGAACCTATTGGTTAAACACAGCCACTAGATTGCTTAATTGTAGACACACCAATCAGGTTTAAGCACTATGTAAAATGCTAAGTTCACGACAAGGAGGGTTTACGATCTCTGGCCCCAGGCTCAGGTACCCCTCATTGAGGCCCCAGGCTCAGGTACCCCTCATTGAGGCCATGGAGGACGCCTGTGACCAAGTCAACGCCCCAGCTGTGCAAGGATGGAATCGACATTCAAGGCGGTTGTCTTGCAAATGAGGATATATCGCGTGTGATGTTGATGAAATTCTCTGGCCAGATCCAGCTAGGCGAAGAGATAATGTCTAGTATTTTCTGTACTTTTTCAGATCATTTTTTTGTTTGTGGTTGTTTTTCTGTGATTGTAACCTGTACTGGATACCGTATTTTATGTTTGTCTGTTGTTTGCAGAGCTAACAGTGTTACACAATACTACTGTAGTAGCATGAAAACTGGGACTTGTTTTGTTGTTGATTCTCCATGTTGACATGTTGACTGATTTGGGTATATGGAGAGATATACATTATATTTTCCTCAGTCTGCAGCATTGGTCTTGTGTAGTGTTTGATGAACTTATTGTATATTTGCACTTTCTCTGTGTAGTTTATTTACAGTACTCTAATCACTTAGAAGTAGAATTGCCAAAGTGTTTAGGTTAGCAAAAGCAGTGTGTAACTGGTTCAAACTGAATTAAGTCATATGAAAGTCAAATGGTAATAAAATATATTTTTTATAAATTAGTGTATAGTTTTTGCAAGAGTGTTTCATTTTGCAAAGGGTCTGAGGTGTTCTGCTGATTGGGTGTGGTTGTGCTAATTGTGTGTAGTGTTTCGCAACCTGTTCTCACTCCGAACTCGTAAAATGTGGATGTTTATACAGTGGCTCAGTGTCTGAAGTGACGAAAAAAGCGCAGCAGCTACACAGGGTTTAGTGAGAAATGTGTAAGGGGGAAATTCCACGTAGGGAGGTTGGTCTGAAGTTGAAGTTAGGTTTTTTCTTTAGAATTAAGTCTTGTTTATCCTTTGAAGCAAAAAAACAACTTGTAAATTCAACATTCTTGTCTGTTTTGGGCTATGGTGACATTTTATATATGTATTCAACCTCCCAGTGTCATAAACTTAAAATCTTATACTCATTATTGTTTGCTGTACTCTCGGGTCGAGTGGTTCTCCCTCTCAATTAGGCGTTGAATGCACTGGCATCTTTTTATTTATAAAGCAGTACTAGGACTACTTCCTCCTTATCTGAACGCTTACATCTTCCCGAGGTCTGCAGGGACATATCACTTGCGTTCACAGGATGTTTTTATTGTCAGTCCCTAAAGCCTGCACTGACTTTGGCATAAAGGCTTTTAATTTTGGAGCACCATCTCCATGGAATCAGCTTCAGAATGAACTACAGTTGAAGGAGTTGGTCTCACTTTATTCTTTTAAAGGCTTTTTAAAGGACCTTGCATAAAGGTCTGTCTGTCATTGTTTTTAAATTGATTTAGGAGCCAGATTTCTTTTTATGATGACATTGTTGTTTGAATATCATGAGTGAAAATGTGTCTATGTTTTTACTTGTTATTGTCTTTGTATTTATTTCAAACCACGTTGCTGCCACTTGCCAGGACACTCTTGTAAAAGAGATTTGTAATCTCAAGGAGTTTTTTATCCTGGTTAAATAAAGGTTTGAATGAATGAATCATGTCAGTGATGAGCCTGGGTGTCATCTGCGTAACTGTGATAAGAAAAGCTGTGCGAGTTAATGACAGACCCAAGAGTGTTGGTGTACAGAGAAAAGAGGAGGGGACCCAGGACTGATCCCTGAGGAACCCCAGTTTTGGGTGGGCAAGGTTCTGGGCCAGATCCTCTCCAAGTTACCCGATAGGTTTGGTCTGCCAGGTAAGATGTGAGCAATGAGAGCGCAGAGCCTGAGACACCCAGATTCCGGAGTGTCGAAATGAGGATCTGGTGGTTCACTGAGTAGAAGGCAGCAGAAAGATCCAGAAGGATGATAATGGAAGAGAGAGAGGTTGTTCTAGCGATGTGAAGCTTCTCAGTGACAGCAACGAGTGCAGTGTCTGTTGAGTGACCAGCCTTTAAGCCAGACTGGTGGGGATCAAGAAGGTTGTTCTGATGGAAATAGGTAGAGAGTTGATAAATGGCACGCTCAAGATTTTTAGATAGAAATGGAAGAAGGGAGACGGGTCTATAGTTATTTACATCAGAGGAGTCGAGTGTTGGTTTTTTACAATAAACATAAAATTTCTGAAGAGCAATTTTTGAAGGGGACACAAATCAGAGAATCAGAATCAGAATCAGAAAAGCTTTATTGCCAAGTATGTTTACACACACGAGGGATGTGTCTTGGTATCGTAAGTGCACATCGCATTAAAATCATTAAAGCAACATACACAAACACACCGAGTCGCCATATGCGGCGCCATCACAACTCTCTCCTAACCCTCGCAACAGATACAGCATGACATTGGGAGAGGAGAGGGAATAAAAAAGCCGTTTTCAGACTATCCTCATAAAATAAGAACAGTGTGGGAACAGGGAAAAAACACCTCAGCACATAAGCACACAGTCAGTACATTTGCACTGCTGCAAATAACACCACATAACAGTACCTTTGCACTGCTGCACATAACACAACATAACATTATAACAGGACACGCAGTAGGGGTGGGATCTTGGGTGCATTGGGATGGGGGGTGATGGAGTAGAGGTAGTCCAGGACAGGCAAACAGACATCTGGTCCTGCAGCCAAACAAAGGCGCTGGCCCAGACCTGCCCGCCTGACTGGGGGGAAGAAGCGGTGAAGGCGCTGGGTAGGGGGGGTGGGGGTGTAGTTGCAAATCTGTATGTATGTCAAAGTTCGTGTATGTGTAGGCCTGATTAGTCAAGCTACGTCTGGCCCCCCGTAATCAGGTTTACTCAGTCCGCACGATTGTCATTGCGATACACAGCCAGTTGCCATGGAGTCAGCCTTGAAACAGGACCCAGTACGAGTCAACAATCAACAGGTGTCAGTGGGAGTCGGGTGGGGAAATGAAGAGTGTGACTCGCTGTAGAGCTCCGAGGGGGAGTGAGTATCCAACACCGGCCTTGGCCAAGGCCAGCGCTGTTCGGGAGCCGAAAAGATAAGGTTGGAATTTGTTTTGTCTTGGGGCGAGGAGCCGGCAGATTAGTCACTCCCGACTTCTCTGAAATGTCCCCTCTGGTCTCCGTAACGATCAAATTTCCTTGCCAAAGCCGTGAGTTTCCCCAAGATCTCGTCCAACTTGTCCAACTTGTCCAGAGCTGACTGTCTCCCCAAGATGGTATCCAGTTTTGGGCCCATGATAATCACAGTATCCAATTTGTGGCTCATGGAGTTCAGAGTCACAATTTGAGTTCCGACAGCTCTGCCCACAGCTTCAACCATGACGGGCAGCCTGGCATTTTGCTCTGTTCCCGTCTTCACTTTAATTTCTCGATAAACCAGGGCAATGCCTGAGCCAATCAGCAAAAGACCTGTTATCATAGTTCCGAATAGGTAGATATCTTCAATGTCCTCCACGGAAAGAACCGCCAGACACACGACCCGCCACCTCTCCCACGCGTCCATCGTGTAGCCAGCTGCGAACGTTCCGGCAGGGCAGTCAGGTTCCCCCGAACCCGAGCTTCTCGTCGAGAAGATGGTGTCAATTGCGCTGAGAGACCAGTTGATCAAATCCATAATTCGTAGTTTAGGAGCAGTGCAGAGAGAGAGACTCTATAAGTACAAGTAACAGCAGACAACACGAGACAAGATAGCAAGCAGGGTAGGCCTGGTAGGGAGAGGGAGAGAAATGCGACCGCCTTCGTTGAGAGCAGAAAGAGAAGAGATACAGCCACAATTATACTCGTAGAAGACATGCGTCCACAGAGGAAAGCCTTAATACTATCATTAGTGTAGCATGGAGACTGTACCATTATCCTTCTTTTCAGTGTTTCTCGTGATTCAATAAAAAAGATCTTTCGTCCTCCACATAAATATTAGGTTATTTCTGGGACAGAGGATATATACTTAACTGATCAGCCACTTAATTTCATATTGAGCAAAAAACAACTGTAGATCTCCAAAATTAACCCTAATATAAGTTCACACACAACGTAAGACTTATCGCCGTGGTAACGTTAGTTGTAGTGGGTGCATTTCTATCCAACAAGCTAGGTAGCGTTACACTATATTACACTAACATAGCGAACTTTTTTGTCATGACTAATTCATAATTACTCAGCATCATTTCTATATGAGAAAAGAAAAACTTAATCTGATGTTTAATGTGAATAAGACAGCTTTGAACCGTCTACTTACTACATTCCTGTCACTACCGATGTGACTGTCACCGTGAGTGTAGCGCAGATGGACCAAACCACTCTGAGGCAAGGGAGGGGGGACTCAAAATGTTTCTAAACTTAAAAAGCACTTTTTGGGGTTTGTATTGTTTTGCTGCTTACACAGATATTTAAGTGTACATCATTATGTTATTTACAATACTCAGCATTGTTTTAATGATATTTCTAGGGGGGGGACAACCTTTAGACTCCCCTGGGATTTACGCCCTTGGTGGTGGAGAGAGCATATGTCATCTATCTTGACAAAGTTGACAAAGTGGGTCGGTAGGAGGGAGGAGGTGGACTGGGGGAATCTAGGAGGTTAGAGAAGATGGAAAAATGTTTTTTGAGGTTTGAGAAAGACGATTACATTTTGGTTTGATAGAAAGAGCGTTTTGCTGCAGAAATAGAGGCAGCAAAGGAGATCATCCGGGTGTTTAGATTTCCACCATTTCCTTTCCGCTGCACGTATAGTTGATCTTTCAGCACGTACTGAGTCAGATAACCATGGCGCTGGGGAGGACTTGCGAGCCTGTCGTGAAGTAAGAGGGCAGAGAGAGTCGAGAGAGGAGGATAGAGTAGAGAGAAGAGTGTCTGTGGCAGCATTGGGAGGCATGAGTAAGAAAGAGTCAGATGGAGGGAGGTTATATAGAGTACATGCTGCCAGAGGACAGGTATGGTGTCTTGAGATATGGTTGTGAGCTTGGGAGAGTGGGAGAGAGTAAGAGATGAAGAAATGGTCTGAGGTATGGAGTGGCGTAACAGTGAGGTTGGATAAAAAAACACCTCTAGTTCGTGTCCCGCATGTCTCTTTAACTGTCCCGTTATTCCCGCGTGTCACGGAAACGTAAGCCCACCCACAAGCTTTTCCCTAACATAACTGCGTCAAAAGGGACGCCAATAGTCCCGACCAAGAGCATTTAGATAAAGCGCGTTATATGAAAATAAAGTAGAATTTTAACGACAAAGGGACTGTAATGGCAAAAATTACATTTAAGCATGATTCATTATATTGTTATGTTTTATTTGTGCTTTGGTTTTTCTTTCAACTATTTATTCTTCCAAAGGAGAATAAATAGTTGAAGCAATACAGAATGCGTGAGAGCCTTACTGCAATATTTTCCATTATGTTTTTATATTGGGATTGTAATCAGTTTCCCTTTACATAAAGATATTTCCAGCATATTGATTCAGAAAAAGGTAGAAATAGGTGCATAAAAATTCAACGGAATGCAGGAAATTAAGTGTTTAATGCTCAAAATTTTCTGGGGAGGACCCCAGAAAGTTCTTTGTCAGGTAAATGTTGTAGTACAATGTCTTCCTCTGATGTAGAAGTACACTGTAAAGGACCGTCCACACCAAGAACGATAAATATAGCGTTAACTATAAATCTATAGTTTTAAAAATCATTCTAACTGAAGTGGATGGAGTCCACACCACAACTATAATGACAATGACAGTGGAGAGCGATATCGTTGGCAACACTTATAGACAGATTTGATGAACAGGTAGCAAAAGTTCAAATCAGAAAGGAATTTATTGCTAGTAGTTGCCCTTCATGTAATTTGCCTTGATAATTGGTGCATACATACACAGAAAAGCATTAACATTAATAAGAATAAAGAATGAACTAAAAGTACGGACACAAATATATGTTTAAGTAATTTAAGACTGCAGTTTTCGCAGGAAGTACATCCTCTGCTAGACTTTTTTGATGAGGGAGCTGATGTTCAGTACCTTGGTCCTGGGAGATGATGGATCCCAGGAAGCGAAAGGACTCACAGGGTTGACTGTGGAGTCACCCTAAGCCCACAACCGTCTCCACTGTCTTTAGAGCATTTAGCCCCAGGTTATTCTTACTGCACCAGGTCAACAGCTGGTCACTTTCCCACCTGTAGGTGGACTTATCCCCACCAGGATGGTGAGGGTTGTTGTAGTGTGTGGGTGGGGGGCAGTGACGAGGCCCCCACACCTACAGGGGTGGTGAGGTGTGGCTGCCGGACTGGAGCTGGTGAATGAAGCCTAGCATCACCACACAGCCAGCGTACGGTAACATCTTCCATGAGTTTACCTGGAACTCCCAAACAGCAAGCATGTGTAGTTTCATCTGTTTTCTGATTTATTTTACATTTGGGAGTTCCAGGTGAAGCCGTGAAAGATGCTGTAGGTGTACGGTAAATCCAGAGGCTGACTGTCAGTGAGCAACATGCTCTGTTTTTCTGCGCAGGTCTGCTTTTTTTGTTCTTCTCCAGCATTTAGCTCTCGTAGATGTATACTGCCCCTGTCTGGTCTGGAAGAATTGCGTACCTCGGTACCTACAATACTGTAGAAAAACGAGTATCCATCATATTGTTAGAATTTACCAACTTGGTGACGAAGTACCAGTTCTCGTGACCTCCCTAAAACCAGGTCACGTCATTGTTGTCAACTTTTATTTATATAGCGCCTTTCAAGAAACACAAAGACACCTTACATAATTACTGTGGCTAAGCTAAAGGAGGTTGTAGGCTGTGGTAAACAGGTGGTGTTTTTTAAAAATGTCCAGGGATGTAGCATTTTGGATATCTGCAGGGTGTGTGTGTGTGGGGGGGGTGTTCCAGAGGGATGGGGCTGCAAAACTGAAAGCTCTGTCTCCAAAGGTATAGAGTCTGGTATGGGGAATGGAGTACAGGCAGGGCCGGATTGGGACTCATTTTCAGCCCTGGATTTTCATGCCTTAGACCGGCCCACTTTACTTCACGAATGACTATATTAAAAAAATGTAATCAAAACCTTAGTATATAAGTCTGCAATAGCGCCCTGTCCTCTACATCCTTGTAATTCGGTGTATTTTGTAAAATATCACTATTTCCAAGTGTTGCTTCACAACATGGGTCGTCAACCTTTTTGATATGAAGTGCCCTTTTCAAAATTTCTTGTTTATTAGTGTGCCATGTTAACATACATTTTTTTTTATGACATCACATCAAAATGTAATATCCAGGGAATCTGTAATAATCAGGACCTTGTAATTATTATTATTGTATATTATTAATATGGAAACATGGTTTTAGTATGCAGTCCTGATTGGTGGAAAATGGGCTGACAAAAATATCTCTGTCAGCCTGAAGCGAAAAGTTGTGGAAAAGCCCAGCTTTAATGATGAATGGACTGATAAACAGGTCCTGTATGAATCATTTTCAATGAAACGATGCTGTGGCAAACTAATAATAACACAACCAGCATCATTATCAAGAATGAAGAAGAACATAACGATTGCGTCATTCACGTGCATTTTAAGTAGCCACATGTATTTGTTTTTGTCTTATAATGCATCCATATTTACGCTCCAGCGGAGAGGATGGTTTCTTCAGAAAGCTTAAGTTTATAAGAATTTGTCCAAATTTCAAGATTCCCTGCAAACTAAGATAAATAGACTACAAACCGACAGCTTTTCTTTTAGCTTGTTTTGTAAAAATTAGCTATTTGCAGAGTAGAGCTGTGTTTGCGTAAAACTAGAGTGCGGTGGACAAGAGTGGACTGAGCAGACAGAGCAGATTGAAATATCACTTTCTACATAATGATGCCGGTTTACACAGGTGAGTGCATTGATAAGTATTGGCTTTTAACTCACGAAGGTTCAATTGTAGCCTCCTTACAGTAACAAGACTAGCTTTAGTTCATCTGCCCCAGCGGCCGTTGGTAATCCTCTTTGTACTGTTCCCAGTCAGAGATATGAGTCAATCAAACTACAGTAAATAACAGGTTGCGCACAGGTGCCGATTTATGTTTTCCTCCATGGGTGCTCACACGCGCACACAGTTTAAAAAAAAAAAAGTAGTCAACAATGTTTGCATTTCAGAACCTTAGGAAATGGACAGCGGCCGACACGAACACACACGCCGTAAAGTAATCTATCTTTCAACTCAGGACAGCGCCACTTCTCACAGATAGAATTGGGGATGAGAGGTTTAATCAGCTTCGTGGGAAATTATAAATCAATGCCACCGACATGACCAATCACACTTAGCACCACCTGCAATGTTTAATATAAAATTAAAAATGAACTGGCAGTCTGGCACACGTGGGTGCTCAGTATTTTCCGTGGGTGCTCAAGCTCCGGAGCACCCACGGTATCGGCACCTATGAGGTCGGCAACTGTGAACGTAAATTTGGCATGCGGATGAGAGAGTGCTTCAGCATTTCAACCATGATTTCAACACATCAATAACTCTCTTGCACACATATTGCCAGCGTGCCATTGGTTAAGGTCCCGCGTGCCCATGGTGGCACGCGTGCCTAAGGTTGCCGACCCCTGCTTCACAATGTAGATTTATTAGAAAAGTTAACATCTTAACAACAACCCAATGATGTTGAACAATATCAGAATCTGTTTCTGTGAAAATAAGTAATCAGATTAAATAAAGAACAAGTTACATTGTATTTCACTTTCTAATGACATCTATTTTTTCCTTTGAATATTTCATACAACTTTCATAATGGGTCATAATCTATCTGATTATATTGTAGCTAATCTGATCATGTTTGCTTGTTCACACACTGTGATACAACAGCTTACAGTAGATGTGCCATCCACACTGACAGCAGCTATCCCTAATGCACACTACTGGCTCTGCTTCTGACACTAAATCACATTTTATAAATTGTCATAATTCTCAGCACAAATCTCTCCTTTTTACAAAGCTTTCTGATCAAGTCAAGTCAGTGTAATTATGGTAGTGCCGAATCATCTGGCATCATTAATTATCCCAGGGCATTTTTCAAATAGAGCAGGTCAACACCACACTCTTATTAATTCTTATAATATTCAGTCAATGAGCAACCCTACCTGCCCAAACTGGAGTTCTGGGCTCATATAGCTGCTGCTTGGTAACTTTACTGGCTCTTCATTGGCACTGTTAGCAGCAAACTGGACTAGTAGCTGCTGCAGAGCTACAATTGTAGCTTCGCAGCAGCAGCTACTAGTCCAGTTTGCTGGACCACAAGTTTGATTCATAAAAATAAACGCTGGTTTGCAGTCACTTCTCTTAACTAACTTAGCTTACCCGTCTCAACGTCTTCATTTGGCGTTTTGCTAAAAATAGAAAAAGTTCATCTGGCCGCGTCACTTTCTAGAGCTCTCCTTTTTTAAATTGACGCCTTTTCAGTGCCGTTTTGCGCTTTCTATTACCCGTTTAAAACAGCTAACAGCAAGGTGCTGCCGTCGGAGGACTCGGAACATAAATAGTTCATCATTAACCAGGCTGCACTCTGCGAGTGGGCTGCATGAATGAAGAGAACGGTGGGCTGCGAGAACAAATAAATACTGTAAATACAAAAAGTGGGTTGCGAGCGCAGGCAGCATAGGGACAGCATCCATAATATTCATCTATGATTTCAACCCAGTGCCACACCTGAACACCGGCCCTCGACTTGACCGGCCCACCGGGAATTCTCCCGGTGCTCCCGATTAGCCAATCCGGGCCTGAGTACAGGCCAGCGTCTGAGGACTGCAGGTTTCAGGGTGGGGTGTAAGGATGGAGGAGGTGTGTATTATTTCACAGCCTCTGTGTGCCTCTGTGTCCAAGATGTTGTTAGCAGTTCTGAAAACATCCCAGTCTGTACAGTCCAAACACGCCTGAAGATCTGCTACAGCTTTACTGATCCACTTCTTAGATATCCTCACAACAGGTTTAGAAAGTATTATTTCTGCCTGTATGAGTTTCCCAGTGCAGCGCAGTTGATTGTGTGATAACCATTGCTGACTGTTGTGTAATAGTGATCCAATATATTCTCTCCGGTTGGACATTTAATAAACTCTCTGTCTGTATTTGGGGAGTTCATGACTGATGTTCCCTTTGATGAAGTCACTGAGGACAATAACCAGGGAATCTGGGTTATTCCGCTCACAGTATCTCATCAGCAAGCATGCGCTGTGCTTCCTGCATGGCCTACAGGGGAATGTAAACACCGACCAGAAAAGATCAGTTAAGATCTGTTACATCATTATACCAGCCACTTGTAGTGTAAAACAGATACCTCAAATTTTTGATTTGGTCCTCTCTCCACAGCTGAAATCCAGCCAGCTGTAGCACCGAGTCGGGTATAGAATCACAGAGCTACGTCTCTGTGAAGCACAAAACTAGGGTTGGGTACCGTTTGGATTTTTACGATTACGATGCCGAACCGGTACTTTTAAAACGATTTCAGTTGAAAAACTGAAAAATTACATAAAATAAAGGTTTTTTTATGGAATAAAAAAAAATTGAAAGCTATTTAAAGTTAACATTATATTAATGTTTTATATTTTATATATTTACCAGAATGTCCAATAAACCCATGGAAGATGCAAGAAAAGTGGGAATTAAATCTGCTGGTGTTGTTTCCCTGATGTTCATGATCTCATCTCTCATCAAATCTGAATTTTCAACAAAAACAAGACAAAACAATGAGCACCGAATCACTGTGGCGAGCATTGTTGGCGTCATCTTGTATCTAATCTTGAATAGAAAACACTAACTGTGTCTATACTTTTCCAATGTCTCCTGGAGAAATGGATGAACAGCATCCTTTTAAAAAATATTTTCCCTCATTTAGTGTTTTCATAACTAGTGCAGTGCCCGTTGAAAATGTGGTTGTTTGGAATGGGCTGATTGCTTGGCCTGTTGTAGTGCTGCTTGTAGAATTCTCCAAAACCAAACAGTACCCCACAATTACTTACAGAAGGACCCCAAACCACTTAATATGCAACTCCACTGTATAGTGGACTATTTACATTGTAGATTTTCACTGAAGGCATCAAAACTATGAATGAACACATGTGGAATTATGTACTTAACAAAAAAGTGTGAAATAACTGAAAATATCTTATTTTCTAGTTTCTTCAAAGTAGCCAGTGTGAGATAAGACTCATATACATCACAACTGCACCGTCTCTGATAAACCCTCTATGGGAATGAGCGTTGTCATCTTGGAAGATAGAGTTTGGTCCCAGACTGTGGAGATATGGGATTCCCACTGGTTGCAGAATCAGCCACCTGAATGTCAGCAACTGGGGGTACCAGAAGCTCAAAACAAGAGTCAATAGCAACAGCTGTTTGGCATTGTCAGAGACGATTTGGCAAATTTGTCATGGGTGCAACCCACATACTAAGCTCTGCTGCTCATCCCACAAATGCATGTTCCTTACAAATGTGTTACCATTTAAAGGGGAAATAATCAGGCTTTCTAATGGTATAAGATTTATTTGCAAGAATCATTGTTACAACAAAGAAATAATCTACAAACACAAATGTCCTTAATTTGGTTGCAGCTCATTCTGGTAACAACTTTATCACCTTTTTCTGACATTTTAGAGCCCAAACAACTGATCCAGAAAATTATTGACAGATTAAAAGATTGACAATAAAATTAATGGTTATTTGCAGCTGTATACCGGTTACCATACATACATACATACATATTCTCTCAATGAGCTTCATGAGGTAGTCACCTGAAATGTTTTCACTTCACAGTGAAACTTCTTGCAGGCTGGATCTTCCACACTCTACTGACACTCCTGATTGTTAAATGAATAAAATGGGAAATCGCCAATATATGTTGTTACTTTAGACTTCAATCACCCAATCCACCAAACAACATCAAAGAAGAGTCAACAAAGAAAAGGCATTGTCAGAGAAGAATTTACAAATTTTTCATTGGCGCAACCCACATACTCTGCTACTTATCCGACAAATACATGTTGCTTACAAATGTGGCACCATTTAAAGGGGAAATAATCAGGCTTTCCAAAGGTATAAGATTCTTTCCTAGGAAGCATTGTTAGTAGTGACGTCTGAAGTCAAACAAGTGATATCTAAAGTAGATTACGCACTAGGCCGTTTAAAAATTGCACCATGAATAATTTTTTATCCCAACCGGTTGTAATCTTTACATATTCATATTGTTTTTTAACTGATTCGCATCACAATGTACTTCCTTAATGTATAATCCTGTAAGTTATTTTCTAGTCATTGTTTATCCTGTGTTCACAGTTGCTCCAGAGCCAGACATCAACATTATTGATGCCACAGATGATGGAGTGTTGCTGCAGTGTGAGGTTCGAGGTGCTGCTCCCAAACCTAGAGTAGAGTGGCAGGACAGAGATGGAAACAAACTTCCTGCTGAAGACCCACAGGTCTCTGAAAGAGGAGACAGATACCACATCACCGTCCAGACTACTGTGACCAAGACCGGCTGCTGTCGCTGTGTCGTCACACAGGAGGAAACCAACCGGAGGACTCATGCTGAGATTTATGTGGCTATTATTGGTAAGATTCGTCCTTGAGTTGTTAATGTCATTTAGCAGCACATTGAACTGTTCTTTATGTTTACTCTCAGGCTGTTCTCATCAACCATTCATACATGTACTGTAGCTATGAAAAGTAAAGCTCTGTAATGTGTATGTATTCCACGTATTTATTACTGCCAGCACCACAGCGACTGCAAAACACAGGACAAACACAAACACAGGACTTTCAAGCAGGGGGGTGGAGTTCTCTTCCTGGACGAAAACAAAAGGAATGTTTTAATCCAAACTATGATTGTTGTTTTGGTGTCTAAATTTAAGTCGTCCCTGCATGACACTGACTTTTTGTCAGCTAAACTCAACTGTAACAGCGGCTGACAAAAGCGACAGTTCACAGAGCTCTGTACCCGTCCTCACTTAACCAGCCGGTGGTTGCCTAATTTTGTAGGATATTATTCAAACTGTTATGCATGAGTTTCCATACCATATCATACGACCCATTCATGAAAATGCTTTTGAATGTGTCTGCCACCATTCTACTGAACATATGTAGTCACACGTGCAAAATAAACTAACTAAACTAAACTAAAACTAACTTTTTGTGATGTGTTTCAGTCAAAATGAGCATCGTGACCAAAATACTTGGAGCTGGAATTCTTGCTGTTGTACTTGGAGTTGCAGCAGCAGCTTTTCTTTATGAATAGAAATAACAACAAGAACAAGTATTACAAGTAAGTGTCCAATAGTGTTAACCCTAGACTAACTATCTATTTATATTGTGAAAGCAAAGCAGTAGGAGTCTTTATTTAAGAAAGGAACAATAAAATCATCATCATATGTGTGTTAAAAAGGCCACAATTAGCCAAAAAGGCTATTTTTTTAATCTGTTGAATACAAAAAACAAGAAAAAAATACAACACAAGCAGAGCACAAAACAAGACAGCACAGAAGCAAAAAGATTGGCAACAAAACAACCAACAAAACAGAACGGGTTACAAGTAAAACAACAGAGCAGAGAGTACAAAGATTAGAAAAGACACAGATGTTGAGAGCGATAAAAGCAGTAGGGCAATAAGAGGGGGAAAAATACCTAAAATACATATATGTTGAGATTGCAAACTAACAGAATACATAAATAAATAGTTTTAGTGCTGACATGTATATGTATTTACCATCCATTATTTTAGCTGCTTAGTAAAAGACGTATATGTGTTTAATTGTCTGATATGGTCTGAGATTGAATTCCAAAGTGTCTTGTTTGGTGCATATTTTTCCATGTAGCTCTTATTCTCGGCCCCAGCTACCAGATGAGTCTGAACCATGAGTTGCTGTGGGGCAGGGGGAGCTGCCCCCCTGGTGGCTGAAACGGATAATTGCATTGTTTAAATGGCATGATCAGATATTTTATAAATATCTTAAATAACACAAAACAACTAAATGGTGGTAGGTAATACATCTGATTTCATATACTGCTTTAGTAAATAAAAAGAAATGGGAGCAGCAGGACGCAAAAAAATGAAAATGACTGTTGCACTGGACATCTTACCGTGCCAAGGTTGCAATAAAGGTTTCCTAAATGGCACATTTGTTTTCAGCTTACTAATTGATGGGGGGATTGCGGGTTTTGTGTAGATTTGGACTTTTATACGTTTATTCCACTTTGTTTAAACGGCAAAGTGGAGGAAGCATAGACTGTTAATATTAGTGGACAGAGCATGTGTGACGTCACCCATTGGTTTGTGGAGAGCTTACATGAGTCGTCGAGTTTGCGTTTATGGGCGCAGCCATCGTGGTTGCGGATGTGACGTTTTTAGACGAGAAGGAGGAGTGAAGGAGGAGCCGTAGACAGTTGGGCGGTATCTGATTGTATTTTTTTTTTTTTGAGCAACGCTGTTTACACCCTTCGTTACGTTACACACGTTCACTGGCAATCTGGATGCAACTTCTGCTGAAAGCTAGCATACATAATTCAAGGTAAGATTTAGCTTTGCTAGGTTTTAAATATATCTTTGTCCCATAGTCATATAAGAGGAGTCACATTGTAAAGTAAATGTATCTGAAGTTACCATGTAAATTGTCTGTAACTTTAGCTAGCCACTTATGGTAAAACATGCTAACGTTCATTTTCTGCAAATTGAAGTTTAGCTACGTTTTCCTAATTTAAACGTAGTGTCATCTAAATGCAAAACGGTGATTGTCAATGCTTATCATTATCTAACGCTAACTATTAGCAAATGTTTAACCAAGTTTCTTAGAACGTTTGGCTAACTGTAATAACCATAAAGCACCGATAAAGTCTTGCTACTGTTAGCAAGTATCATCAGTCTATGGTTGGTGCATTTAGACTTTACAGGCTTTTAAGAGCTAACGTTAGCAGAAATAATATAATTTAACTGACTTAAAGTTACACTAAAGAACAATACACTGTTGTTATTCATCTGTATTCTCCTAGATAATTAATGAAGTACAGTTACATGCTAGTGTGCATATATATTTAACTATGAGGGGCTCCACTGGAAATTGATGACTCTTTTTCTTTCTTTCAGAAATAGGAGTGTGGAGAGCCATGATGCCATGTGCACCCAACCCAATTCCTCAGAATTAAGTAATAGTTACTTTTCTTTTTCCACTGTGCATTACAGACAACCAACAGACTGTCACACTATGCTCACTGTAATTTGTAAAGGCAGCTTTTATTTCTTTACCCAGGCATTTGGACTTGACTGTTGCACAAGTGCTTTAAGCTTTATATGTTAAGCTATATTTTTATATTGTGGTTTGTAATGTCAAACATTTCTACTGTAATTAACAATGTGGCACTAGTGATTCAACTACCTCTTTTTATTATGCAGAATTCACTTGTGACAGTGAAGTTTGCCTTTACCTTGATGCACAGCAGTGATATATGTGTGGAATTTACACTGGATTGTAAAAGGTGAACTACATTATTTAATTAATCACTTTAAACATAATGTTAAAAATATTGCCAGTGTTTGTGGTTTATGTTGTTTTTGAAGTTAATGCCCATTTCAATGTGAAATAAAGGTCTTTCTAAAGCTACATTTGTTGTTTTTCTGAAGTAACTATAGGAACATACAGTATTGTAGTCATACAAGACATTGGTAATTTGATAGAATTTATAATAGATTAAAAGTGTCTACTGGGCTTTAATCAACAAATGATTTCTTAAATGTTACCATACTTACTTGAATGTTGACAAATGATCAGCAAAATGTAGTTTGTGCTTTTGTGTGTCTTTATGTACTTGTCAATTTTAATCACCATGAAAACACTTCACCAAAATCCTTTTAGATTAATTTATATATTTGAATATATTTTAAATACGTAGTCAAGTGTTTAGTAGGTAATTGAAAATGCACTAGGTGCTGTTTAATCTGTGTAGGGTTATTGTAAATTCATTATAACAAAAGTATGATCACAAATTGCAAAGAAAAAATAAACAACTTATTCAACAATTTACTGCACTGATATTTAAGTATGAAAACTAAAAACATACAAGGACATGCAATGTCAATATCTAATTCTAACAGTTTAATCCTATACATAAAATATCTCAATGATATGCCTTATACATATTTCTAAAGTGCTAACTTTTAGGTTTGAATGGTGAACAGAACGCAGAGCCAGGAGTGTGAATTAACAGGTTTAATTTAAAGTATCAAGTCCAGGTTTCTGAGGGGGGAAAAGCACGTCAAAGTTTCCAGGATGGAGAACAGGTCGGTGGTTTCTGGGAAGGAGCGGGTCCGTCAGTGGAAGATAGCAGGCCGGCTAGTGGTGGGGGATCCAGTGGTGGTGGCTGTCTGCTCCGGTGGATGGCAGGATTGAAGCGGTAGCAGGAGTCAGGTTCCAATGGCAGCTGAGGCACAAGAGAAAGGATAAGGACAGGCAAATGTTTGTAATAGACAACCATGGTAGATCACAATGAATTATATTAATATATGCGCTTGTACATGAATCTATGCTTCAGTTGAGGACATGCAGTATTAAGTAAACATACTGCTACATGTCAAATTTATCTTAGACAATGTGTATTGTACGCAACACTTTTTTAATGATATGTACATTTTGGTAATAAACAGCACTTGTAAATATAGATTGTAACATGTATGTGACTCATCTTAAAACAGACTAAGGTGCTGACAGAAGGTCTTCAAATAGATTAGCAGACACAACTACAGTAAGTGGAACAAAGACATCAGTGTAACAGCATCAACGCATATTCTGGCCCACTGCCCGCCCGGAGACCTCCGTCTCCGAGTCTATTATGTGCCTGTCCTTCGGGCACCTCCGGGTAACGTTGCCCAACTCTCGGGCAGGAACATATATTTCCAACCCAGTCTCACGGCAGTTCGTGTAAATGTACACGTTATTCTTAATCTATTGTTAATCTCTTAATCTCTGTTCACGGAGACGTTTTTCTCGTTTTCTCGGGGAAAGGACGCCGGGAGGTGGCCGAAAAGGTCGCTCCATAAGCCGGGAGGCGCCCGGGGAAAGGACGCCGGGAGGCGGCCTCGCCCGGTAAAAGTCCTGTGTTGTTTGGGGAAATGAGGCGCCACACGCCGGCCAAAACAACGGGCCGCCACTCGCGATCGGGGAAATGAGGCGCCACACGCCGGCCAAAACAACGGCACGGGCCGCCACTCGCGATCGGGGAAATGAGGCGCCACACGCCGGCCAAAACAACGGCGATCGGGGAAATGATACATTTACACGAACTGCCGTGAGACTGGGCTGATATTTCAGTATATTCAAGTAAAAGCAGTCTCTGCTTGTCCTGTGCGAATGCGCCACACGAAACTCAGATGTGAGGGGGTAATTTCTAAATCACATGCAGTCCCAAAATTATTCTAATCCCGTTTAATATGACTTTGCACCATAGCATTAACTATATCAGGCTTTGATTTTAAGCTAACATTAGCTACCATTACATGTAATGGTAGTGTTAGCTTGCGGGTTAGGGAGGCATGCGCATCGATTAGCAATAACACCAGATATGGTTAAAAATAGATCACCGGCGAGACCGTTGTGCATACCTACTGTATATGACTGTAACGTTAAATATAGCTAGCTATATTTGAATCCGTTTATACGGTCTGCATAATGTTAGCCCGCTAGCTTGGTTAGCAAGGTGCAATCTAGCTAGCAAACTGATATGAATTGGGATGCTAACGTTCGCTAACGAAAAACAGTATTTAAAAAAATTTAACGTTACTTACCAGAAAAACTGAACTGCCGACTCCTTTGAGTGTCTTGTCCTCCAACCGAACGCTGAACAAGACATTATTAGGCAACCAAAGTGCCACAGTCACCACGAAGAAAGCTGGTCAAACTCCAAAATGAAGTTGACGTGCCTTGGATAAGCTTTGCTAAACCTCTTGTCATGATTGACAGGCCGCGAACTGTCAATCACATCATAGCTACGCCCTAAAACACCGCCTGCTTTAATGCCGATTTTAAAATCAACAAGACCATAATTCAAAAAATGAACATCATTCTGTGTTGCAAAAGACTTAAAACTAGCGATTGAGACCATAAACTCATTATGAAGAGGTTTACTGAGGTAATAAATCAAGTGAGAAGTGGGTCACTTTCTCATAGACTTCTACAGAAACAGACCTCCTTTTGCAACCGCACGTGTCGCCCCCTGCTGGAATTCAGATAGAATGCAGGTTTAAGGCACTTCCGCATTTGCAGCACTTTGCGAAACCGGATGGACTGTCCACTAATATTTACAGTCTATGGGAGGAAGCCTAGTGACGAGTCCATAGCAACCAGTTTGTGTGTTGAATTTTACCCAGAGTGCTGAATGGTCTCAATGTTTATTGTTTTATTTCCGGTGAATACTAGTTTACTAGAGGAGTAACTTAGTATTTGAAGTAATGCAGTAATGTATGAAGTGTACATTTAGTTTCCATGCTTATTGTGTTTCCACAACTACTATATGTTAGTGAGTAAATCTACTGAAATGGACACCACACCATAACAGAGGAGTGGGATTTGTCAGATTATAATGCAGAGGTTTAGGCACATATGTATTGGCTGTGAAAAAAAAACAATGGGAATCTGTATATATTTGCCAAGCGCAAACAAGTACAGAAAGTATCAATAAGTTGTAGGGAGAGTGTCATTTCTTTTTTGGCTAAAGGTCCCAAAACCCCTCCGCTGGCCCCTTAAATAAATAATGAAGTTGAAGTTTACATTTGTAGGTCTTCCCATCTTAAAGACTGGTCATTGTTTTTTTTATTGATCAGTTAATGTATATGTGCAGCTGCACAACGTGCAAAAGAACTGGATGAGATGATTATTGATCAGTGTGATGATTGATAAATAGACTCTCAGCCAGTTGCATCACTTTTTTTCATCAACATTTTTTTATTTCCTGCAGGTTCGAATCCTAAAACAAAGAAGCATCAGCTACTAAATAATCCGACACACAACCGCCCACGAGGAAACCTGAAACAAAGAAGAAATCGGACAAACGTTTTAGATTATACAAAAATTCATACGTATTGCAGAATTGATGCATTGAAGTCATAATCATTTATTTTATTTATGGACACCTTTCATGTCAGTCAGGTCACTTAACGCAGTTAAACAGTAATTAAAAACAAGAACACAGACAGCTACATAAAAACAAAGAACAAAGACCCCATGGTTGCTAAGTCTACGTCTACACTACTACGTTTTGGTTTAAAATATAATATGTGTAATATGTTTACCTCATTATTTGAAATACACCAGGTCAGGTTTAACATGAAAATCCAACAATATAAAAAGCAACAGAAAACTATCTTTTTAAATCTTTTATTGTATCTAAATGTAGCACTTTCAGTTGGTGTAGTTGCATGACTCTTTTGGGGTTGTTTCCACGTGGCTGAATGCATTTTTTGTAACTCGTTTTAGATAAAAGCTAATATATGAGACAAATAAATAGTATTCAATCTATTGTCTGTCTCTAACATTCATTAAATACTTTACGTTTTCAACATCAGTTAGTTACATTTATTACCATCAGCACCACATTGACTGCTGCAGTATAAGAGTGTGAAGATTGTCGTAGGGAGAAGGTTGGGGGGGATGTTTGGGTCCTTAAACACAGGGCTTTTAAACGGGGGAGCTGAGATTGTGTCCTGGGAAAAACACAAGACTTTTACCCAGTAAACAGGTGTTTGTTGGTGAGCCAGTGTCAGAAACCAAGCAGTAAGGCAATGAGAACAGGAGTTTGTGTTGAAAAGTGGGTTTTTACTTTACCCCCAAAAAATGCAAATAAATATGTAAAATATATAAACCAAGAACTTAATATCTAGGCCTATAAAAGAAGTCAACACAATCTAACTTTACTCAAAAATAGCAACAACGAAACAAGATATGAACTCAACAAACTGACCTAACTGAGTGAGACAAAAGCGGACGTATATTCTGGCTTGGCCAAACCAAATTATGCACAGAGGGAAACCCAACATGGACATAACTACAACTAGTACAAAGAAAACCAAACTTAACCTAAATCGGAGGCATGCTCCATTTATGGCAGCTATTTGCACTATTGTTTAAGCCATTTTATTAACTGTTCTCCAACTGTCTTGATCATTCTGAAACCAGATCACAACTTATGTTGAGGATGACTTATTGTCACTTCTGCAACCCCTTTATTACACATTTTCACTCTCCCAACACATAGAATACAGACACTAGGTCATGTGCCTTTGGCGTTTGTTTTTCACGCTAAAAGTCTCCTTTAGCACCGGGACTGTTGATGTCACTTTAGTCGCTCTGGGTCGGGGGGTACTGACTGACATGTGGCACAAGAACAGGACAGTTAGGTTTAGGAAAAGATGGTGGGTGGGGTTATAAAATGTACGTTTCAGTGACACGCAGAACCAGAACGGGACATGAACCCCGGTCTCCTGGGGGAAAGTCCTGTGATGTTTCACCCATCCACCACCCCAACAGAAGACACAGAAACAAACCACATTTGTGATTACATCTGATGACGTGTCAGAAACATGCATAAACAGAGCCCCATAAACCTGTTGGCCCAGTGCACACCAGTGTGTTAGGAAGTAATGTTACTCACACAAACAACATGGCTCATTCTTTTGCTTCTCAGCTGATAAAATGACGCTGGATAAACATGTATGGCAGTTTTAGAGCAATTAAGTTAAATAGTCCTAGTGAAGTTGAAATTAGTTGAGCTACTGCACAGTCTCCCCATGTAACTCCCTGCCAGCTGTCAGTAACCTTACTGGTTTGTTGTGAAAATTTTTTTTTTTATCTGTGACTGTTTGAGCAGAAGTGAAAAACCTAGAAATGTGCTAAACAGTTCTAGCCTGGATGCCAGCCGAACTTAGCCCCGCCCACAACATTTAAGGTCAGGAAGTTTGGTCTGGACTTGATCCGTTGGGGAGTAACTGTGCTCGAACCAGAGCTGTTCGGACCAATCAAATTGCCAGGGCAGGCTTGATAGGATGATGGACAGATCAACCACGGCACCAAAGAGCGCTTGAATTGAATTTGACAGATGCCTGCCGTTGGAGAATCGAGATGTGTAGATTAGATAGATGTGTCTGTTATAGAAGATATCGACAGCACATTCTTTTTAAAAGAGAAACAAAGAACTGCGATTATGTATACACATTGCCACACCTGTCCGCACGACTTGGAAACTGCCGCCTCTGCCTCTGCTCTGTTGAAGCCTGCCTTTGACTTGCAGCTTCTGTGACGTCTGTCTCCGTTGCCCTGATTGGTTGTAGGTCTATCCAATTGAGTGCAGAGGCATTTTCTTTTCTGGTTCAGTTGAAACAAGCCCCATAATCACAGCCCAATGGAGCAGCATCAGACTCAGATTCTGACTAGAATCTGAGAATTCTGACTAGAATCTGAGTATGACCACGTCAGGCTAAAACAGTTCAATGTGAGCGAGTTTAGAATACACAATGCAGATTAAAGTTGTTTTTTGGACAGCAGAGGGAGTCACATTGTTAAAAATAGAAGCTCAAACAAACTCCTCACTTCTAAAGAGAACTTCTACATAATAACAGTCTTTGATCAGAGGTCGGCTAAAGAGGAAAACCATTTTTTAATTGAAATCTTTAACTTCTAACAACTAACCCCTGATAGACAACAACCAGCATCTACAGAAGTGTAGCTGGAAGCTGAAGTTCTCAAACTGGGGTCCAGGGACTCCAAAAGGTCCTTAAGGGGTGTCCACAGGGTCTCCTACAAAATATCTCACAGCAACACATTTAACATTGTGCACTGTTTACATATTTTTAATAACTTTGAATTTAGATTAACTATATACTAAGTCACTAAATGTTAGGATAATTATTTATCGAAGAATGGACAAAATCACTTCTCTTAAAAGTCATTTTACTTGCAGCAAGTAGAGTCAGTTTACAGCACTTCGGCATAAGTATAAAAAGTGACTGACGCACATCTTTTTAAAGGAGTTGGGAGCCAAGTTAATTATTCGCTTCATGCAATCAGTATTTTTCTTCTTATCTTTGGTCATGCTCTGCATTTCCTCAGGGATACATCCTGTGCTCATTACACTAAAAAAAAATTCAAAAGCAACTTTGGTTCTATAATCATGCAGGTTTAGGACTTTGGACTGGGCTTTAGCCTTTTTAAAACTTGTCATGCAACACAACACACTCACTTCTCCACTGTTTATCTTTATGTCCAGTATGTTGCAAACACACACACACATGTACTCCAAAACCTGGAGGAATAAATATAGAGCAGCAGAGTGTTGTCTTGCCAGACCTTCCTCCACAGTGCTGTGGAGGAGGGTCTGGCTAGTCCACCCAGCATTCTGGGATGGGAGTAAAACGTGTTCTGGTTTATTGGCATTTCTTTAAACCAATAGCAATCATCTTTGGCGGCGCTAAGCTCCAGATGGAGCAACAGTGCCTCTGCAAAATAGCCTCAGGAAGGAACTTGTTTTGGTGGAACGTGTGTACGTTCAAAAGTTGTTCTAGTCGTGCAAAAGAAAACTCAGATTGGACAGATAGTCTAGCTAGCTGTCTGGATTTACCCTGCAGAGATCTGAGGAGCAGTTAATCATAGTCCTCACAAATCCACCGGTGGTTAGAACGGCAACACAAAGAAAGAGAAAGGTGACGGACATCTGGCCGAAAATGAGGGCCATCCGGCGGAATTTCTGGCGGCGACGGAGCAATCCTGTAAATTAAGCGTCATCGATATAGACTAGGGCTGCTGTCTCAGAAACTGACCAAGAAAGTAAAACCACTTTTATTCTTGTAAGAGACATTTTGGATTATGCTTTTTTTAAGAGGTAACTGCACTCAGGTGTTGCACTGAATGGAGAAGCAAATAGTTTTTGGACCGTGTGGTAGATGCATGCTACATTTTTGTTTATTTATGAGTGAAAAGTCCTACAGTAGGAACGAAGTGGCTGTATTTTGTTTAGTTACAAACGTTAAAAAATAAATTGTGTTGTTATTCCATGATGGTGGCGTTCTTCTGAATGACAAAGGGGTCATACATTTAAGTAATAAAACTGCCTCCCTGAGGACATAGTTGGACATTGTTTCCCTGAGGACTTCGCTGGATGTGTGTTGCTGGAACACCAGCTGAGCGCATCCTTACCTGTTGTACACCGGAGCTTTTGGAGCTGCAGGTGGCCAGCGGAATGAGACGTCAGACAACAGCTGTATGCCAGCCAACGAGGTATGTGTGCACACATAACTTTGCACGTCAAATCCAAACACAACAAAACAGCGTAATGCTTTATTAACTGGCATTGCTAACAATGTCTAAACTGGCAAATGTAAACAATGAAAATCCGAACCCATTCAACTCGGGTGTGACGTCATCCCCAACTTTGGCTCGAGTTCCGAGGTAAATGGAGCAGGGATGTATTGGAGTGTAAAGTAGGCTTCGGGCTCTACCCGGTGACCCACCTGGGCGGCGCCTTATTGACTTTCTCACTGAGTTAGATAAGAAGATCGATGCTACATCTCAGCCTTTACTATTCTTCTAAACACAAAAGTAACAAATGATTGTCTTAACCCGCAGGTGAGTATTGTGAACGTCATTTCCGTTTCCGCCTGACTTCCTGTTTCTTGTTACAGACACAGACAACCTACAACGGCCGACGCTTAAACAATTGCGATATTAAGTCCTCCACAACGAAATACAGTCACTAATTACACCGTTTAGCTGTATTTTAACCGGACCTGTCTGGCCGCAGTTTCTCCGTTGTTTGCAAAACTTTCCTCCGCTCCGTTAGCTAACGTCTAGGTATTTGTTGTGCTAACGGCTAGTTAGCCTGCCTGCTAGTGGGAGTTAAAGCGAACCACTCAGGATTTTGCCTCCTGTAAAATCTATTCTATATTTTGGTAGCAGTAACGGGCTATCCACAGCTTGCTAATACAAGCAGGAGCACCTGCATTGTATTTCGACTTGTGAAGGATTTTAGGTTTTAGGAGAAGGCCTCCATCAACGTTGCTACTAGCTAAACTAGCAAGCTACACGATGCCCCCCCTCAGCTGCTCACCTGGCTGTGACTCGTGCCTCCTGTTCAGCCAGAAGATAGTGGAACTTGAAGCCAGAATATCGACTCTCCACCAGATCAAGGCAAGTGAAGAGTTCCTCGACACCATTGTCATTGGAAGTTCCCCTCACACATACACTGACGGATGTCTTGATTCCACTGTGCCCTGCACTACTCTCACCCCACCACGCACTAATACAACCTCTGCCCCTGTTGTCTCTCCTCGGCTCCTGCCGAGGACCCAGCCAGCTCTGCTGACCAGCTCCACTCCACACCAACCTGAGCCATGCCGTGTAAGCAAGCACCAGAGCAGGCGGTCAGGACAACGCTCAGCCCCAGCCCAACCCCTACAACTACAAAACCGCTACAGCATTCTGACGAACGACGAGGAGTTCCATTCTCTGCCACGTCCCCACGCAGCTCATCCTGGTCCATCCACACAGTCGACGCGCCCATTGAGGGCGGACTCTCCCCCCTCGGACTCATCAATCTCCACGCTGGTCATCGGAAGCTCCATGGTAAGGGACCTCTATATTCCCCCTTTACCTAGCGGTCCCTCTAAGGTCTACTGCTTCCCTGGTGCCAAGGTCCGTGACATCCAGCACAAACTTCCCGGCATCCTCGCCCGCCACGCCAATGTCGACAACATCATCGTGCATGTGGGCACAAACAACATCAGAGAGAGACGGTCGATAGGACTCCAGGAAGACTTCACCACTCTCCTCTTCGCCCTGATGGACACAGGTAAGCGGATTGTCATCTCTGGGCCTCTACCTACCTACAGGAAGGGTGCGGAGAGATGGTCCAGACTGTTCTGGTTCCACACCTGGCTGGAACCACTCTGCACTTCCCTGAGCATTCCCTATGTCGACAACTTCAACTTGTTCTGGGAGATGCCCAACCTGCTGAAGCGTGATGGTCTACACCCAAACCGACACGGAGCCAGGATGCTATCTGACAACATAACGACCACACTGAAAGGCAAGTATTGACATTATGTTGAAAATATCACAGATTCATGTCCCACAGGTATTGATCCTGATAGCACCATACAAGTGGATGAATCTGAAAATGTTTTCTGTAGGATAACATGTAGTACTAGTATTATTCCAGTAACGTGTAGTACTAGTACTATTCCAGTAACATTTAGTACTAGTACTATTCCAATTATAATCAACAACAGACCACACAAAGTGGTGAATAGAGGGGCAATACTTAACAACCTAATTGGAATTAAAACTACCACTGCAATGATAGAAAAGGATAGGAAAATTAGATGTGGATTACTAAATATCAGATCTCTGTCTTCTAAAGCAGTACTAGTAAATGAATTGATATCTGATAATCAAATTGATCTATTCTGTCTTACTGAAACCTGGCTGGGCCATGAAGAATATGTTAGTCTAAATGAAGCGACTCCTCCCAGTCATATTAATACTCAAATTCCTAGAGGCTCAGGCCGAGGAGGGGGAGTTGCAGCCATATTTGATTCAAGCCTGTTAATTAACACTAAACCCAAACTACATTATAACTCTTTTGAAAGCCTTGTTCTTAATCTTCAACATCCAACATGGAAATCAGTACAGCCAATTATATTTGTTGTTGTCTACCGAGCTCCAGGTCCGTATTCTGAATTTTTATCTGAATTCTCAGAGTTTTTATCATGTGTAGTCCTTAAATCAGACAAAGTACTTATTGTAGGTGATTTTAATATCCATGTGGACGTTGACAGCAATAGCCTTACTACTGCTTTCAACTCATTACTGGATTCAATCGGTTTCAGTCAGAGTGTGCACAAGGCGACGCACTGTTTTAACCACACCCTCGACCTTGTGCTGGCATATGGTATCGAAATTGAGGATTTAATAATATTTCCGCAGAATCTGGTATTATCAGATCATTTTTTTAATTACTTTTGAATTCTTGCTACCTGACCATACTAAACCAGATAATAGCTTCTACACTAGATGCCTATTTGACAGTGCTGTAGCTAAATTTAAGGAAGATATTCCAACAGCATTCCACTCTATGTCGTGCCTTAACATAACAGAGGACCTTTTTGTTAACCTTAGTCCCTCTCAAATTGATACATTTGTAGACGGTGCTACGACTCTGCCTACGGACGACCTTAGACTCTGTCGCTCCTCTCAAAAAAGAAGACGATAAAGCAAAGGAAAATAGCTCCTTGGTATAACTCCCAAACTCGCAAATTAAAACAAATCTCGCGAAACCTCGAAAGTAAGTGGCGCTCCACCAAAGTGGAAGAATCCCGTTTGGATTGGCAAGAAAGTCTCAAAACCTATAGGAAGGCCCTAAGAAAAGCCAGATCAGACTATTACTCATCATTAATAGAAGAAAACAAGAACAACCCAAGGTTTCTTTTCAGCACTGTAGCCAGGCTGACAGATAGTCACAGCTCTACTGAGCCATCTATTCCTCTAGCACTGAGTAGTGATGACTTTCATGAGCTTCTTTAATGATAAAATTATAACAATTAGAGATAAAATTCATCACCTTTTTGCCCTTAACTTCTAACAGTTCATCTTTAAATGCAGGACCGCTAGAAAGAACGACGAGTCCCGACATATACTTAGACTGCTTTTATCCTATAGACCTACAACAATTAATGTTAAAGATATCCTCAGCTAAGCCATCTACCTGTCTCTTAGACCCCATCCCAACGAGATTACTCAAAGAAGCGTTACCCATGGTAAACACTTCGCTACTAGATATGATCAATATGTCCTTATTATCAGGTTATATACCGCAGTCATTTAAAATTGCTGTGATAAAACCTCTTCTGAAAAGAACCACCCTAGATCCTGAGGTCTTAGCAAACTATAGACCTATATCTAACCTTCTCTTTAAATCCAAGATCCTTGAGAAGGTAGTTGCTAATCAGTTATGTGATTTTCTACATAGCAACAGTCTATTTGATGATTTTCAATCAGGATTTAGAAAGAATCATAGCACAGAGACGGCACTGGTGAAAATTACTAACGACCTTCTAACAGCTGCAGACAAAGGACTTGTCTCCATACTTGTTCTACTAGATCTTAGTGCTGCATTTGACACTATTGACCATACCATCCTGTTACAGAGACTGGAACACTTAGTTGGCATTAAAGGAATCGCACTAAGCTGGTTTAAGTCCTATTTCTCTGAGCGATCCCAATTTGTTAATGTTCACGATAAACCCTCCAAGCACGCTAAAGTTAGCCATGGCGTCCCTCAAGGCTCAGTGCTTGGACCAATTCTATTTTCCTTATATATGCTTCCTCTAGGTAATATTATTAGGAAACACTCAATTAACTATCACTGTTACGCAGACGATACCCAATTATATCTGTCAATTAAGCCAGATGAAAATGGTCAGTTAGCAAGACTTCAAACGTGTATTGAGGATATAAAATCCTGGATGACCCACAATTTCCTGATGTTAAACTCAGACAAAACCGAGGTCATTGTGATAGGACCAAAGCACCGCCGAACTTCGTTCTCGAAAGATATAGTTACTCTGGATAGTATTGCCCTGGCCTCCAGCACTGCTGTCAGAAATTTGGGAGTTATTTTTGATCAGGATTTATCCTTCAACGCCCACTTAAAACAAACCTCAAGAATAGCCTTTTTCCATCTTCGTAACATTGCCAAAATTAGGAATATCCTGCCCCAAACGATGCTGAAAAACTAGTCCATGCATTCGTTACTTCTAGACTAGATTACTGCAATTCCTTATTATCAGGTTGCCCAAATAAGTCCCAAAAGACTCTCCAGCTGATCCAGAATGCTGCAGCACGTGTTCTGACGAGAACTAAGAAAAGAGATCATATTTCTCCTGTATTAGCTTCTCTGCATTGGCTTCCTGTGAAATCTAGGATTGAATTTAAAATCCTCCTCCTGACTTACAAAGCTCTAAATGGTCAAGCACCATCATACTTAGAAGAGCTCTTAGTACCTTATTGTCCCACTAGAGCACTGCGCTCCCGGAATGCGGGGCTACTTGTGGTTCCTAGAGTCTCTGGAAGTAGACTGGGGGCCAGGGCCTTCAGCTATCAGGCTCCGCTTTTGTGGAACCAGCTCCCAGTCTGGGTTCGAGGGGCAGACACCGTCGCCACATTTAAGAGTAAACTAAAAACCCTCCTCTTTGATAACGCTTATAGTTAGGGAGTGAGGGGTTGCAGCGTCCACCTAACCCCACTGCTTCTCCTCGTAGTCATCAGTTTTATATACTGTATAATTAATAATATAGCGAGAGTAGAGAGAGGCAGGCCAGTATAGCCAGATCCGGTTGGGGAGAGTTCTAGCCCGACCAGGCACCTCTCTTTAACCTGCCTCTCATAGTTATGCTATTATAATTCTAGACTGCTGGGAAGGCTAATTCTTTCCTATGACATACTGAGCTGCTCTCTCATCTCTACTGGCTACTTTTGTTTGCATCCCAGAAATGCTTGTTACTAATCTAGCTCTGGGGAGGTTACTCCCCGGAGTCCTTATGTTTCTTCTTCTATTATCTATTATTCTCTGCAATTCCCGTCCGCATCCTGCTACGTCCTGCTGCATCCGCCGCATCCACCCATGCTCTGACATGAGCTTCCATGATGACCTTCGAAGTCACTGTTATCTCTAATGTGACTATTATCGCCACTGTTTATCACACCCCCAACCGGCCCGTCAGACACCGCCTACCAAGAGTCTGGGTCTGCCGAAGTTTCTTCCCATGAGGGAGTTTTTCCTTGCCACTGTCACAATATCCATTGCTAATGCTTGCTCTTGAGGGAATTACTGTAATTGTTGGGGTTTTGGAAATTATAGAGTGTGGTCTATACCTACTCTAGCTGTAAAGTGTCTCGAGATAACTTTTGTTATGATTTGATACTATAAATAAAATTGAATTGAATTGAATTGAAATTAAAATCAAACAACTGTAATAAAACACAATATAAAATAGCCAAATATTTAAAAAAATAAATGAATGACCATTTTTACACAGTATTTCACAGCATGACTGCAAACTTTGTTCCTTGGACTGATTACAAGAATACAAGACTTATAAGAGCATCATCATGTTGATCTGGTCCTCTCTGCTCTACACACCTCTGGAACAGGAATAATGTACAAGTCTTACAAACAGTTACACAATCAAAAAGAACTGCAAGACAAAATCAATGAGCCTATTAATTGTGATATAACACAAGCATAAAATAACTGAAAACTAAAGAAATGTTTCCAGCCACACAGACATTATCAAAGCCTCATTCCTTCATTAGTGAACGACGTTCCTTCTTCCGAGTTGAAGCTGCAGGAAAAAAGACAAAACAATAATAAAGAACATTATGATAAACTTTCTTGATCATGTTGAGGCTGCAAAATCACAGTTTTACTGCTAACACATTATTTATTTTTGGTGGTTGATCTACACAGATCTGCCCCCTCCACAAAGTAAAAAAGAAGAAAGTATAACGCATTTGTTTGGAAATATGCTCCAGTAAAACGACACAAGATGGCGACAGAGCTCTGTGTTCTGCTCCTTCTCTTACAGTTTTTTACAATTGCTTACACACTAAAATTAAAACTTTCCCACAATTAGCAAAACCTTACACTCAAGGAGCAAATCACTAGCCTAGATGTGCACAACAGTAAGAATATTGTCAGCTTCACACTTTTTGCAAAACATTACACACAGTGATTTGCAAAACCCTAAACACACTTCTCACACAAACTAATTTCCTTGCTATTTCAAAGAAAGGCTTTCAAATGAACACACACATGAACCAATTGGTTAAACACAGCCACCAGGTATGAAAACACATGATTGCTTAATTGTAGACACAACAATCAGGTTTAAGCACTATATAAAATGCAGCAGGTAAGTTCACCTGTCTTCAACCAAAATGGAAGGAGTCAGAAGAAGAAGAATGAGAGTGAGAGGGAGAATCCACAGAGGAGGAAAAGGAGGTAGAGGAAGAGGAAGAGGCCCAGCCAGAGGTAGAGGCACACTAGTGGACCATGTTGTGAACCACGGATTGATGCTGAGGGGGACTGGACTAAGAGTCAGCCAAATCTTAGTAGATATACAGCGGCATCTGTCATAAGGACATTTAGACAAGGAAACAGGTCAAAGAAAATCTGTCTACAGTTACAGTAATCAGCTGCTCATTGGATGCACCATATCAGCACTGTTGATACCCCTCCCTGTGACATGAGGATTGAGGGTCGAGAATTTTGCAGTTTCAGAAAACAATTCCGCCACTGACCAGGAAAAACCTGGTTTAAAGTCAGTAGCGCGTTATTCAGATGCTATTTGAGGGGCGCATACTTGGCCATAATGTAGCGTGTGCACAATGCGCATACACGTCTCTCATCTAAACGGACGCAGCAGTTCCCATTTTTGCAAACCATACATAATTACAAGGAAAAATATTACTGAAAATGCGCTTCAGGTGTTTGGATAGGTCAGGAGGCACTTTACAGTACAGTCCTAAAAAAGTCGCGGCATTCTTTGTGGCTTGTTGTGATTTACACAACATTTCCATGAATCATGGATGTGTTGATGACATAAATGAGAAAATATTAGAGTTAAGGAGACGTGATGTTGAAATACAGCGGGATCTGGTCCGGGAGTAATGCGCGATGTGCTCCTGATGGAGCGGGTGGACGGAGATGGTGTGGGGGGAAGAGGAAGGGGCACAACAGGTGCAGGTGGTGCGTTTGGAGGCCCACGCTCCATGACTGCAGCAATCCTCTCCAGACTTGAGAAGATGCGCCCGAGAGGCCGCATTAACATCGGCACCCGGCCAAGATGGGCATTTATTCATTTATTACTTTGCCGCATCCCAGACAGCTCCACTGGCGTGCGCCAGGCAAATCCGCCGTTATAATAGCAATCCGCCATGGAACTAGCGCGCCTGCTCTTAAAGGGAATGTGAGATGACGCTCTGATTGGTTTATTGCACGTTACGCCCAAACCACACCTAGCTACTTCAGACCAACCCATTTTAGATTTGCGTCGGGCGCAAGACTCATTTATCCCGCCGGTATAATAGCAACAGCGCCCGAGATCCGCCCACAAAGCTACTTGCGTTTTGCGTTTCATACTTGCGTTTCAGATCGTTAAAATAGGGCCCTGAGAGTGAGAGGGGGAATTCACAGATGAGGAAAAGGAGGTAGAGGAAGAGGAAGAGGCCCAGCCAGAGTTAGAGGCTGAGGTAGAGGAAGAGGGAGAGGGAGAAGGAGATGGAGAGGAAGCTGGAGAATATGCTCAAAGAAGAAGAGGACCAAACTTATCAAATGAAAGTCGCACAACACTAGTGGACTTTCAAATGAACACACCCATGAACCAATTGGTTAAACACAGCCATCAGGTATGCAAACACATGACTGCTAAATTGTAGACACACCAATCAGGTTTAAGCTCTATATAAAATGCAGCAGGTAAGTTCACCTGCCTTAAACCAAAATGGAAGGAGTCAGAAGAAGAAGAATAATGAGAGTGAGAGGGAGAATCCACAGAGGAGGAAAAGTAGGTAGAGGAAGAGGAAGAGGCCCAGCCAGAGGTAGAGGCACACTAGTGGACCATGTTGTGACCCACAGATTGACGCTGAGGGAGGCTGGACTAAGAGTCAGCCAAATCTTAGTAGATATACAGCGGCATCTGTCATAAGGACATTTCAACAAGGAAACAGGTAAAAGAAAATCTGTCTACAGTTACAGTAATCAGCTGCTCATTGTTTACACCATATCAGCACTTTTGATACCCATCCCTGTGACATTTGAGGATTGAGGGTCGAGAACGACAAGGAGGAAGGGGGCCCATATTCACGCGAGGGCTTACAATCTCTGGCCCCAGGTTCAGGTACCCCTCATTGAGGCCCCAGGCTCAGGTACCCCTCATTGAGACCATGGAGGACGCCTGTGACCAAGTCGACACCCCAGCTGTGCAAGGATGGATTCAAAATTCAAGATGGTTGTCTTGCCAGTGAGGATATATCGCCTGTGATGTAATGAAATGCTCTGGCCAGATCCAGCTAGGCGAAGAGATAATGTCTAGTATTTTCTGTATTTTTTCAGATCTTTTTTTGTTGTTGTTTTTTTTGTGATAGTAACCTGTACTGGATACCGTATTTTATGTTTGTCTGTTGTTTGCTGAGCTAACAGTGTTACACACACTACTGTAGTAGCATGAAAACTGGGACTTGGTTTGTTGTGATTCTCCATGTTGACTGATTTGGGTATATGGAGAGAAATAAATTATATTTTGCAGCATTGGTCTTGTGTAGTGTTTGGTGAACTTATTGTATATTTGCACTGCGCTGTGTAGTTCATTTATAGTACTCTGTAATAACTGAGAAGTATAATTGCTAAAAGTGTTTTAGGTTAGCAACAGCAGTGTGTAACTGGTTCAAACATAATTACAGTTTTTTTCAATTGCTTACACAATAAAATTAAAACTTTCCCACAATTAGCAAAACCTTACACTCAAGGAGCAAAACACTAGGCTAGATCTGCACAACTGTAAGCACATTGTCAGCTTCACACTTTTTGCAAAACATCACACACAGTGATTTCAAAACACTAAACACACTTGTATACATTTGACACAGAAATTTATCATGATGTCACTTCCTTGCAATTTCAAAGCAAAGGCTTTAAAATGAACACACATGAACCAATTGGTTAAACACAGCCACCAGGTATGCAAACACACGACTGCTAAATTGTAGACACACCAATCAGGTTCAAGCACTATATAAAAATGCAGCAGGTAAGTTCACCTGCATTCAACCAAAATGGAAGGAGTCAGAAGAAGAAGAATGAGAGTGAGAGGGAGAATCCACGGGGGAGGAGAAGGAGGTAGAGGAAGAGGAACAGTCCCAGCCAGAGGTAGAGGCACACTAGTGGACCATGTTGTGAACCCACGGATTGATGCTGAGGGAGACTGGACTAAGAGTCAGCCTAATCTTAGTAGATATACAGCGGCATCTGTCATAAGGACATTTCAGCCAAGGAAACAGGTCAAAAGAAAATCTGTCTACAGTTACAGTAATCAGCTGCTCATTGTTTACACCATATCAGCACTTTTGATACCCATCCCTGTGACATTTGAGGATTGAGGGTCGAGAACGACAAGGAGGAAGGGGGGCCCATATTCACGCGAGGGCTTTACAATCTCTGGCCCCAGGTTCAGGTACCCCCTCATTGAGGCCCCAGGCTCAGGTATCCCCTCATTGAGACCATGGAGGACGCCTGTGACCAAGTCGACACCCCCAGCTGTGCAAGGATGGATTCAAAATTCAAGATGGTTGTCTTGCCAGTGAGGATATATCGCCTGTGATGTAATGAAATGCTCTGGCCAGATCCAGCTAGGCGAAGAGATAATGTCTAGTATTTTCTGTACTTTTTTCAGATCTTTTTTTTTGTTGTTGTTTTTTTTGTGATAGTAACCTGTACTGGATACCGTATTTTATGTTTGTCTGTTGTTTGCTGAGCTAACAGTGTTACACACACTACTGTAGTAGCATGAAAACTGGGACTTGGTTTGTTGTGATTCTCCATGTTGACTGATTTGGGTATATGGAGAGAAATAAATTATATTTTGCAGCATTGGTCTTGTGTAGTGTTTGGTGAACTTATTGTATATTTGCACTGCGCTGTGTAGTTCATTTATAGTACTCTGTAATAACTGAGAAGTATAATTGCTAAAAGTGTTTTAGGTTAGCAACAGCAGTGTGTAACTGGTTCAAAACATAATTACAGTTTTTTTTCAATTGCTTACACAATAAAATTAAAACTTTCCCACAATTAGCAAAACCTTACACTCAAGGAGCAAAACACTAGGCTAGATCTGCACAACTGTAAGCACATTGTCAGCTTCACACTTTTTGCAAAACATCACACACAGTGATTTCAAAACACTAAACACACTTGTATACATTTGACACAGAAATTTATCATGATGTCACTTCCTTGCAATTTCAAAGCAAAGGCTTTAAAATGAACACACATGAACCAATTGGTTAAACACAGCCACCAGGTACGCAAACACATGACTGCTAAATTGTAGACACACCAATCAGGTTTAAGCACTATATAAAATGCAGCAGGTAAGTTCACCTGTCTTCAACCAAAATGGAAGGAGTCAGAAGAAGAAGAATGAGAGTGAGAGGGAGAATCCACAGAGGAGGAAAAGGAGGTAGAGGAAGAGGAAGAGGCCCAGCCAGAAGTAGAGGCACACTAGTGGACCATGTTGTGAACCACGGATTGATGCTGAGGGAGACTGGACTAAGAGTCAGCCAAATCTTAGTAGATATACAGCGGCATCTGTCATAAGGACATTTAGACAAGGAAACAGGTCAAAGAAAATCTGTCTACAGTTACAGTAATCAGCTGCTCATTGTTTACACCATATCAGCACTTTTGATACCCATCCCTGTGACATGAGGATTGAGGGTCGAGAACGACAAGGAGGAAGGGGGACCATATTCACGCAAGGGTTTAAGATCTCTGGCCCCAGGCTCAGGTACCCCTCATTGAGGCCCCAGGCTCAGGTATCCCTCATTGAGGCCCCAGGCTCAGGTACCCCTCATTGAGGCCCCAGTCTCAGGTACCCCTCATTGAGGCCCCAGTCTCAGGTACCCCTCATTGAGGCCCCAGGCTCAGGTACCCCTCATTGAGGCCATGGAGGACACCTGTGACCAATGATGGATTCAACATTCAAGACGGTTGTCTTGCCAACGTTGATGAAATTCTCTTGGCCGGATCCAGCTAGGCGAAGAGATAATGTAGAGTATTTTCTGTACTTTTTCAGATCTTTTTTTTTTGTTTTGTCTGTTTTTTCTGTGATTGTAACCTGTACTGGATAGAATATTTTAGGTTTGTTGTTTGTGGAGCTAACAGTGTTATGCACACTACTGTCGTAGAATGAAAACTGGGACATGTTTTGTTGTTGATTCTCCATGTCGACTGATTTGGGTATATGGAGAGAAATAAATTATATTTCCTCAGTATGCAGCATTGGTCTTGTGCAGTGTTTGGTGAACTTATTGTAAATGTCTCTGTGTAATTCATTTACAGTACTCTAATCACTGAGAAGTAGAATTGCTAAAAGTGTTTTAGGTTAGCAACAGCAGTCTGTATATGGTTAAAACTTAATTAAGTCAAATGAAAGGTGTGTGAGTTTCATATGGTAACAAAATTTTTTTATAAATTACTGTATAGTTTTTGCAAGAGGGTTTCATTTTGCAAAGGGTCTGAGGTGTTCTGCTGATTGGGTGTGGTTGTGCTAATTTTGTGTAGTGTTTTGCAACCTGTTCTCACTCCGAACTCGTAAAATGCGGACGTTTGGACAGTGGCTCAGCGTCTGAAGTGACGGAAAAAGCGGCAAACGTACCGGGGAGAGCAGCAGCTACACGGGGTTTAGCGAGAAATATGTAAGGGGGAAGTTCCGCGTAGAGAGTTTGGTCGGGGTGGTGGATGGGTCAAACACAGGACTTTCACCCAGGAGACCAGGGATCGTGTCAGAGAATCTTCACTGATCTCCCGATTACATTCGATCAAGATTATCATGTCAGTGATTCCATTCCATATCTTGATGCCTCACGATGCATCAAATAAATTTTTCTATTAAAGCCATATTTAATTCATAGCTTTTTAAGCTTCCAAAACAAAAACAAAAAATTCTGCAGTGCTCTAATACTAAATAAATTGGATGAATAAAACTACAGCACTGAGCACATGGCACTTCCTGAATGTGCAAAACATAACAGAATATGTAAACAGAAATATTGTTAGGCCTACAATAAATTATAAACAGAAATTGCACGTCAAAATTACATATTGTCAATATTTTAAGAGACCCCCCAAAATTTCACAAATCACGTTTTTGGGGGAGCCCATGTCTTATTAAGGGGAGCCGAGCTCCCCCTAGCTCCCCCGTAGTTCGCACCCTGGGGAGAAGGTAAAACTTCTCCCTTCCGCGTAAGTCTCTTTCAAAGACCGGTGTTTGTTATGTGAATTGTATGATGGCACTTTTAAAGGACGTTTGACTGGCCTAGAGTTCTTTTACAGGCTATTCCCCAGGAGAGGAGCCAAACAGCAAAGAAGCTGGTTGCCAGCGGAGGCCTGTGGACATTTTAATCTCTCACTCCTGTTCTGTTGGACTATTTTTAGCTTGATTTTAGTGGGTTCTCTTTTAGTTTTAAAACCTAGGCGGCGTTGTCGGCCCTGTACGCTATTTTATAGTTTATCCGTGCTCACCCCCCCCCCTTTCTTACGGTTCAGGGGACAGGCAGCTCGCAGATAGTGAGGAGATGTTTGCTGTCTGTGACAAAAGATGTTGCCTAAAAAACAAGTGACATTGCTTATAGTACCTTTTTTAATATTGACATCATTCTTCGCAATGTGACTGTCTTTTCAGCTGAAACTTGCATAAAAGGAATACCATGATTTAAGTTCATGTTAAGAAAATTATACTTACTAGCAAACTGTTCTGTTTCATCATAACTGCTGTTTTAGGATTACTGTCTTTCATTAGTCTGGCTATCACCAGACCAAGCTCAATCTTTTAAGATTAAACATTAGTCTGGGGAGTCTGCTCTGTATTTTCTCAGCACAAGAGGCGTGATCAACGGGCCTAGTTCAAATGAGTCTGTACGCAATTGGATAGTCCTTCAACCAATCAGACCAACGATCCGGGTGACGTACGGGTTGCTGCGCTTCGGTGGCCGCCTTGTGGAATGTAAACAAAAAGCTGCTTGCCGTCGCTTTTCTGTCGTCATTGTGTTAAACCCGCCAATAGCGCGCCAGGTGGATAAGCTAGTTTGTGATTGGTCCCTGCAGATTTGTAATGGAAGCAGGATGGAAAAATGTACAGTTTTCCAGCCTGAGCTGCAGGGTAACATCAAATTGCAGCCAGATGGGGCTGGGTTTACCCAGTCTAGTCTTTCATGTGTTAATCATGAAAGCTGAGTCATCTTGCAAGGATCACAGAATGCACCCATGAGGGCAGAGCGCATAATGGAGAGGAAATGTCGAGCTTGACCAGAGATGAAGAAGAAAGTTACTGATTATGTGAAATGTATAACTAACTTGACTCCCTGCTCCTTAAAAGAGCCTCTGTTGAGTCAGTCATGTTTCGGTGCTTACACTGAGTGCTGTAAACTGACTCTGCTTGTGCAAGTAAAACATTTGATGTGCAAGTAAAACAAGCTTTTTGAGTAGATTCCAGTGATTCTGTCATTATTTGGTAAATTATCCTCACACTTTACAACCCCCCCAAAACTGAAACACTTAGACAACACTTTGAACATGCTGTTTACGTCTTAATAGTCTTCCATTTAGATGAAAAATGATATATAGGCTTGGTTCAGGTAGGCGGACACAGCTCTCAAAGGGACACCGAGACCTATACATTCTGAACTAAATTCATCTTCTGCAATTAAATCTTTGTCCTTAATAACCTATTAAAATTATGCAGAGACAAAGACATGAAAGAATACATGAAACACAGCAAGACACAGGAGTTCTGTAACTCCAGGAACACGCCACAGAGCGCCGCCTCTTCCAGATGCTGCTGGACTGTTATATAAGGCAGAATTTTTGTGGGCAGAAACCAGCTGAGCTGAGGAGTGATTACATCTGTAATAAAACTGTGTGCTTGTTAGAGCAACTCCGTCTTTTTTCCTATAACCTGATTAAACAACTATGGAGCTTCTTCTGGATCTGCTGTGTTTGTGTCTTCTGTGTTTGACCGGGTAAAGACTTTGTGATGAAAACGGTAAGAATGACTAACTTTGTAGCCTAAATTAGTTTTCATTTCATTCATTTCATCTACTAATTGTAGTAACCCTTCTCTGCACAGGTTATTGATCGGATTGTTCTTCCATCACGATTGTTGATTTGTGTTATTGCTGCTCTGCATGTTTGCATATATAAAAAAGAGGCTATAATCAGTGTTTCTTGGCTGTGTTTCGTTGCTTGCATGGCTATGTTTACTAATTTTGGATACTACTGTATTACTGGTCTTATGACTAATTGTGTAAATTACATTATAAACTATAATTTTAAAATACAGTTAATGAATCTTATAAGTTACACTACAAATTAAGTTTTTTAACTGGTCTGGTAGAATGATTCTGGTGACGTGTTCCAATGTTTTTATTTCTGCCCTAATAATGAATTGATCTGCAGATAAACATACAGATTAATACATATGTTTTTATCTTCCGGAGCCAAAACATATTACAGTGAAAGAAGGGACAGATGTTCTGTTACCCTGTTCTCTCAGCACCAAGGAGAACGTTGAGTCAAAAGTGTTTGACTGGAGGAAAGTTGCTCAGAAAGATGATGGTCTGAAGGAGGTGTTCATGTATGAAAAAGGCTTTCATCACAATAACGGTCATCCAGGTCAGAGTGAATAGTTCAAAGGTCGAGTCTCGAGTCGAGTCGAGATGAACTGAAACACGGCAACGCTCCATAATCATCAGAAATATGAAGGAGGCTGACAGTGGAGACTACACCTGTCATTTCCCACGTCTTCATCAAATGTTCCACCTTAAGCTTGTTGTTGGTGAGTGCTTTCATTCAACAGCTATAAATAAAATTAGCCTAAATGTAATTATTCTGTAGTCATTGTTTATCCTGTGTTCCCAGTTGCTCCCGAGCCAGACATCAACTTTATTGATGCCACAGATGATGGAGTGTTGCTACAGTGTGAGGTTCGAGGTGCTGCTCCCAAACCTAGAGTAGAGTGGCAGGACAGAGATGGAAACAAACTTCCTGCTGAAGACCCACAGGTCTCTGAAGGAGGAGACAGATACCACATCACCCTCCAGACTACTGTGACCAAGACCGGCTGCTGTCGCTGTGTGGTCACACAGGAGGAAACCAACCGGAGGACTCATGCTGAGATTTATGTGGCTATTATTGGTAAGATTCCTCCTTGAGTTGTTCATGTGTTTTAGCAGCCCATTGAACTGTTCTTTATGTTTACTCTGTTCTCATGAACCATTTGCAGACATATCGCTGCAAAAAGTAAAGCATTGTAATGCGTATGTATTCCACGTATTTATTACTGTCAGCACCACAGTGACTGCTGCTGTAAAACACAGGACTTTCAAGCAGGGAAGCAGAGTTCTCTTCCCGGCGGAAAACAAAAGATTTACACCCAGGAAACGTGTGTTCTGGGAGTGTTTGATTCCAAACCATGATCTTTTTTAAACTTAACTAGTCGTTTTGGGTTTAAACTTAATGGTCTTCGCTGCATGACGCTCACTTTCCGTCAGCTAAACTCAACTAGCCACCAACAGCTGCTGAAACAACGACTCACGGAGCTCTGTACCCGGCGTCACATGGCCGGCTGGCGGTCGCATGATTTCGTAGGATATTATACGAGTTGTTGTGCATACGTTTTTGTACAATATCATACAAACCCATTCATGAGAATGAGTTAATAGTCTATTACCAATTTACTGAACATATGTAGTTACATTCTGAGTGTACATTTACATTGTTTAACTTTTTTTTTAACTTTTTTAAAATTCACTTACTACACTTAACTTTTTGTGATGTGTTTCAGACACCAACACGAGCATATGGACCTATATGGACCTATATGGAGCTGGAACTCTTGCTGTACTTGCAGTTGTTTTTCTTTTACATGAAAATAGAAATAACAAAAAGAAGTAATACAAGTAAGTTTCCAATACGACTAACCTTCTATTTCTATTGTGGCAATCGGCAGCTTTATTTACATAGCACATTTCAGCAACAAGGCAATTCAAGGTCCTTCACATAAAACATGAAAGAGCAGTTAAAAACATTCGTTGAAGAAAATGTAAACAGGTCAAATAAAATAAGACAGGTATAGAATACGAGAATAAAAGTTACAGTACAGTTTAATGAATTTTAATGGTTTAAAAACTAAACCAAACCAAACTAGGTTGTTCACATGGAAAGTTGCGTATCACAGCTGGCCAATCACAGCAGAGGTGGGCGTGAATGTCAGATCGTCAGTTTCTTTAAGTTACAAGAATAGTCGGACATAATACACTGTTGATAAATATTGGCACAAAAATCTTTCAATTTCATTTGTGCAAATGAAATTGCACAAATATAAGTAATTGATCAGTAATGAATTTTGTGAAAGATTATTCTTATGCAATATTAAAACCAATAACTTTTAACTAGAACATGCTCGAGGAGATTATCAACAAATTTATTTTAATGTAAACAAGAAAATTACAAAGTAAATGCATATTATATTATTTTTGTATATTGTAGGAGCCATTTGACCTTTTTCAGTAAATGTTATTTTTATTTATACACTGTCATCTGGTGCCAGGTCACGTGTAGTTTAGTCAATTTTATTATTATAGCCCAATATCAGAAATCACAAATTTATCTCAGGAAGCCATAGATAAAGGTTAATGAAAGAAAAGTGAAATGTAGAAAGAAGTAACAGGAGACGCCATGGGTCACATAAAAGCAACTTTTAAAAAAAAGTTTTTATTGTATCTAAATGTAGCACTTTCAGTTGATGTAGTTGCATGACTCTTGCACTTTTTGAGGTTGTATTCACGTGGCTGAATGCACTTTTTGTAAGTCGTTTTGGATAAAAGCTAATAAATGAGATAAATGTAATCTAAAGCCTGTCTCTAACATTCATCACCTACTTCTTTTTTTGTTTTCAAAGCTCCAAGTAAGCTACATGTGAAATGACAAAATGTGGGACATTGTTGAACTTGAAAGCCTTCTTTTCACAGATATTTTTTTAGGCCTTTAATGTGTACCTCAGCAGGCTGCTCTCATTAACCATTCATATACTGTAGCTACGAAAAGTAATGCACGGTAATTCACATGTATTCCACGTATTTATTACTGTCAGTAGCACATTGACTGTTGCTGTAGGGAGGAGGTCTGGGTGGATGTTTGCCTCCTAAAACACAGAGCTTTCAAACAGTGGAGATGCGTTCACTTCCCGGGGAAAACACATGACTTTCACCCAGGAAAGGGGTGTTTTTGTCTCAGGCACAAGGAAATAAGATCCAGTATAACTGCTCTATAAAACTTATAGTGGCTGTATTGTAAACTCTGTACTTTTAGGAATGATGACTACAGATGAAGCCATCTTAAATTTTCGCTCCCTCCCTCGCAGATGATAATCCTGTTTAATGATGATTTACGACACTGCACGATCTGTTCCACCCTAAATACAACATAGCAATGAATCATAAAGGGGAGTGTGGAGGAAACTGAAGGTTTGCAGTGACAGAAAGATTCGTTCCATATGTAACCAAAATGGTGTATGTTCATGTAACAACTCCTTTATTATTTTGAATTGGCAACAATTGCATAGTGTAAGCTACATTTAAAAACATCCCAACATCCCCACACTACATGTCACAAAAATAACAATGTCACCAAGGTGTAGTACACGGACGTTGATATGCGGTTTTGGATCAGTGACAAAAAGTACTTAATTTAAATATCTTTATAAAACCGTCACGTTTTCTACTGCGTATTTATGCGCATATCGGATCGTGCAGGCAGAACAGATCACGTACCGACTGGCCCGTCAGCTAAATAAAAGGATACGGACACTCTTATTGAGTAACATGCAAGAAACATTCCCCCCTAAATGTTGCATAGTAAAGATGACAAAGCAGCAAAACATCTTTTTATTTCATAATTTAATTTGACTATAATGTATGTAAAATTGCTAATAGGAACATGTTTAAATAGCTAACCTTTGAAATGAGCAACACTTAAACCGTGCACAGGTAAAATAAACAAATGTAGGCCTTATGTAGGGTTAAATTACAATAACTAAATAGACTAACTAAAAAAATAACTAGACTAGAGAGACTACAGAACAATTACTACAGTAAGCTATAACTACTGTATAATAGACATCATTGACTTGGAATGAACTTGATTTGCTTCATGTCTCTGGGGGATAGCTTCAGTGTAGTAAAGCTTCATTTCATGTACAATAAATGGTGGATTAGGTCATTCACTACTCCTTGTCCATGGTGAAACTCCTTCAACTGAATGAATGGATGTGGTTACAGTGGATTTACACACACTCCGTCAGGATACAGGAAGAGGGGGGTGACTGGAAGTAGGCTGGAGATTTGAAGGCAACCAGCTGCCAGCGACTGGCTTCTGGCTGAAAGGGGAATTTAAGATGGCTTCATCTGTACATTTGTCCAATGATCTGACTGTTGGCATCAGACAAATCTTTAAATGGTACGCCAGAGATTTAGTATTTCCATAAAGCTGAAGTGGGACATTAAAGAACTGAACAGTCTCTTTTTTCCTCATGATTTGGGAGCTATTGGAGGTGATTTTTGATCAACTTTAGATTCTGTTTAATTATTACTGTAGGTGAGGAGGTGAATGTGTGGCGACATCCTGTTAGACAAGATGCAAAACAAAATTCAGACTTTTAAATGGGCAGAAGCTGTTCTCCAGCTGTCTACATCATTCTGAAACCAGAACATGTTAAAGCTCCATGGTGTAATATGTTGAGTTGATTCTTAGCAAAAAAAACCTTTGTTCTTTCACAAAAATGTGCTCATTCATGTGTAATTACTTCCACCAACTAATCCCTTCTACGCTTCTACGCTTACAAGTATTCTTGTAAGCGTAGAATCTGCCATTCAGAATCATTCAGAATACATATGAGCGACTCGCTCGAATGGCGACCGCCATGTTGCGCCACCATCTTTAAAATACATTAGCCAAAGAGAGACATACCTCCGCATTTTGCGCTTTTACACTCAGTCGTGCTGTGACGAATGCCAGGGGGAGATTACTCACTAGTCACTACTGCTGGCAGATTTGAAAGCCTCGAGAACATGTAACAGAGTTGCAGAGGAAGTTAAAAAGAGGATTAAAACAACATCGTGACAGGCAAAGCAACAAGACCAAATTTAATATTGGAATAGCTTTTTCAAGATCGAAAGATCTCATAAGGAGCAAGGATTTTAAGTTGCCTGCTTTCTTCTGAAAAGGTAATTCTGCCTATTTGTGTAAATTCAAAGTTTTATTGTTGCTCTGCATCGTATAGCATGGTTGTGCTTTCGCTAGAACGACGTCTAGGATACTTTTCCTTCCTTCCTTGCATCAGTGTTGACGTTGCTTCTCTCCTACGCTGTAAACATTGCCTTACACTATTAATCTCGTACAATATACAGAATAACAATAGCACTGATACTTTACTAACATTAGCTTGCATATGTTTAAGAAACTGATAGCTAATGTTAGCAATGCAATGGTACCAAAATAAGTAAAACTATTATTACACTGGAAGGAGCACTCACGGACAAAGTCGTCCTTCTTGATAAAATACGGCCAACGTAGGAGTTAAAACAGACTCGTAATGGGAGGGGCTAGAAAGTAATATTCAGTTGGTTGTCATATACAATTTCACCGCTAGATGGGAGAAATTCTTACACAATGTAGCTTTAAGAATGACTCATTCCTGCAACCCCTTTGATTCCTTTCCAGAGAAGAGCAGTAGACATGGAAACAAACCACATTTGTAATAACATCTGATGACGTATCAGAAATATGCATAAACAGAGCCCTATAAACCTGTTAGCCCAGTCCATACCTGTGTGTTCAGTACCAGGATTTATTGTTACTCACACAAGCAACAGAGTTAATTATTTTGCTTCTCAGCTGATAAAAAGACGCTGGATAAACATGTATGGTAGTTTTAGAGCGATGGGGTTAAATGTTACTGTTTCTGGGTGTAATTGTCTTGTCTAGTAACTTAAATATCCTTGATTTTATTTTGATTCTTTTTTTATTTATTTGATTTCACATAAGTGTCCTTGTTTCTATTCCAGTCACTGTATTTGAAACTTTTTGCACTCTTGGTCTATTTTGTTCTAAATTTTAGTGTAATTTTAGTCTGAATTTTATTTTGTGTAATTGCAGCTACATTGAAAATAAGGGCTTGCCCTCAATTGTACCTCAGAGAACTAAATAAACTAAAGGTTAATGATGATGATGATGATGATGATGATGATGATGATGATGATGATGATGATGGTGGGAGCTCTACACCGACGCACCTAACCCTTTACTCCCCTCGATAAGACAGCGACCCCAGATAGGTCATAAAAGAGAGGCACAGTCCCTTCCCTTCTGGTGGACCACCATGGGTCGTTATTTTAGAAAAATATGATAGAAAGGAACTGAGTCTTAATTGCTGCTTGTGTAACAGGTGTGATCTTGTGTTGTGTTATGGAGAGACACCAACAACCAGTATTACCAGTTTTGATTTTGGCTGGGAATGGCGTCACACCTTTGTTGAATGCGTTCCATTTACAAGTCGTGTTGTCATTGTTTTCATTAGCTCTAGCCAGGTTAGCCATTGTCAGCAATGCCAGTTGATAACAACCAATACTGTATTTTTTTTGTGCATACAAACAGCGTAACAACATGTCAACAAATAGAAGATGGACAGGACTGTGTGTGCCACTGATTTATTGAGACACAAATTAAGACAGAAGAGCTAATAAACTGTATGTTACTACAGCTTTCACTTGATGCACGGTGCAGCCATGTTGGATTTTGAGCTTGGGATACTCGCAGGTTGTCTGACTTCTGAGCTCCAAAATAGTAGGTCAAAAGTCAGAAACGCCCCTTCATCCTCGGATTTCCGAGTTGGGAACTCGGACAACCTTACAGTACCCCAACATGGCTTCTCCAGACGTCAGCCCATCATTTTCATATGGCGGAGTTTGGGGTGTACCATAGAGAAGACCTAGTAAATGAGACTGTACGTGTTTCAGGGGAGCTAAGGGATTCAGTGAATGTCATTGTAGTGATCCACCAGAGGCCTGTACTACGAAGCAAGATCAACTTGTCCTGGATCTCTTTCAGTAATCCGGCTTCACCTAGCCTAACAACCGCGGTCCCGCATAACCTGTACTACGACGCTGGTTATCAACTAGTTCAGTCAACTCAGGGTTTCCCAATCCAGCGGCGCGCGCGTTCACATAAAAGAGGCGGTGTTTGCGCACCACGACCAATCGCAAACATCTACCAGAGCCCCATGTAAGAAGAGCAAATTATAATTCTACATAAATATGAAGAACACAGACTCGGTTTTAGGCTACACGGAAAACGCAATACCTAAGACAGGAGGAAAGCTGGCAAAAAAATAAAATAAATAGCCGACGCTGTAGATGTTTAAATCACAACGCTTATTAATATCACTTCCTCATCAGTCATGACCAAGATCCGACCATTATTATACTTGTGCTTTCCATAAACTGTTGTTGCTTTAGCCTATTATTTCCGTTGCAACCCTGGCAGTGGGAAGCGATCGTGAGAGCAAATAAAAAAATAAAAAATGTAAAAACATAATTCAAACCGATGTGTGCATTGGCGACACACGGCTCAAGAAGCCGATATGTAATTCTCCTCCCATTAAAATATATATATTTCATAAAAATACCCATCAGGGAATGTTAACGGGGTTGTCGGTCTCCAAATGTTTTAACTTTTATGAGCGCATCTCTCTCTCTCTCTCTCTCTCTCTGCACCGAGCTCCGCCTGATCGTCTAATAACGGTGACGCCATTATCAATCGAGTATTGATTGGTCAGTAGGTGGTGCTTTTACACCGGTTGATCTCTGATCTCCAACTTAACCTGCTCCCGACCAGGTTAGGTGCTCAGCATGAGTTACCATGGCGACTGAACCTGATAACAACTGATCCACCTTCGTAGTACAGAAAATCCTGGGTTGAGCCTGAAGTTAGCTCGTTAACGCCAAATCCTGCTTCGTAGTACAGGCCTCAGGTTAGCAGTACAGAGGTGGGGGGGGAGCATTAAGAGAGGTACTGATTAGTCTGTTGAGCTCATCTGGATTAATCTTCTAATATTACGGGAAGATATGGAGCACTTCATATTTAAATTTGGGAGTGGCAGAGTAATATCATAGAGGACCATTTTAGATAAGAAGCTCTGTGGAATTAAAAAATGTCAATGTTATTATGTGGAAGATGTACTTCCTCTTAGAATAGTTTTGGAGGCAAAATGTATTGGTAATTAAGTACAAACTTCTTAACAACTCACAGCTATAATACACTTTTTACCATGATTGTTTCTGTTTGCAGTTTATCCTTCCAAAGTAAAACTGTCAGTCTGTATAACTGGTTCTTCTGGTAGGTTGTTTGGGATGTGACGGGGGGGGCAGGCCAGGCTTTATATCTGTGTACAGATACTATGCATTATTAGATTGTAGTAGATTCTGAGTGAGCCCTCTCCCTGAGTTTAATTTAGAACAGTGGCCTCCAACATTTTCCTGTGAAATGAGCTCAACTACTAACCCTCCATCATGCTCCTAATGTGTTCAACTGAACTGAGTTTAAACTGGATGTTATTCAACTTTATTAATCATATAAAAGTGGAATATATATATATTCAACATTACCACATTTCTAATAAAATCTGATGTCATATCAGAAATATGCATAAACAGAGCCCCATAAACCTGTTAGCCCAGTGCATAATGTTACACAAACAACAGAGTCAATTATTTTGCTTCTCAGCTGATAAAAAGACGCTGGATAAACATGTATGGCAGTTTTAGAGTAATGGTGTTAAATGGTACTGTTTCTGGGTGTAATTGTCTTGTCTAGTAACTTAAATGTCCTTGATTTTATTTTTATTCTTTTTTTATTTATTTGATTTCACAAAATTGTCCTTGTTTCTATTCCAGTCACTGTATTTGAATGTTTTTGCACTCTTGGTGTATTTTGTTCTAAATTTTAGCGTAATTTTAGTCAAAATTTTATTTTGTGTAATCTCGGCTACATTGAAAATGAGGGCTTGCCCTCAATTGTACCTCAGAGAACTAAATAAACTAAAGATTAATGATGATGCTGGGAGGGAGCTTTACACCGACCCCACCTAACCCTGCACTCTCGATAAGACAGCGACCCCAGATAGGTCATAAAAGAGAGGCACAGTCCCTTCCCTTCTGGTGGACCACCATGGGACCTTATTTTAGAACAAAATGTTAGAAAGGAACTGAGTCTTAATTGCTGCTTGTGTAACAGGTGTGATCTTGCGTTGTTATGGAGAGACACCACCAACCAGTATTACCAGTTTTGATTTTGGCTGGGAATGGCGTCACACCTGAGTGGAATGCATTCCATTTACAAGTCGTGTTGTCATTGTTTTCATTAGCTCTAGCCAGGTTAGCCATTGTCAGCAATGCCAGTTGATAACAACCAATACTGTGTTTTTTTTGTGCATACAAACAGCGTAACAAAATGTCCACAAATAGAAGATGGACAGGACTGTGTGTGCCACTGATTTATTGAGACACAAATTAAGACAGAAGAGCTAATAAACTGTATGTTACTACAGCTTTCACTTGATGCACGGTGCAGCCATGTTGGATTTTGAGCTCGGGGTACTCGGAGGTTGTCTGACTTCTGAGCTCCAAAATAATAGCTCAAAAGTCAGAAACGCCCCTTCATCCTCGGATTTCCGAGTTGGGAACTCGGACAACCTTACAGTACCCCAACATGGCTTCTCCAGACGTCAGCCCATCATTTTCATATGGCGGAGTTTGGGGTGTACCATAGAGAAGACCTAGTAAATGAGACTGTACGTGTTTCAGGGGAGCTAAGGGATTTAATGAATGGGATAAACAGTCATTGTAGTGATCCACCAGGTTAGCAGTACAGAGGTGGGGGGGAGCATTAAGAGAGGTACTGATTAGTCTGTTGAGCTCATCTGGATTAATCTTCTAATAGTACGGGAAGATATGGAGCACTTCATATTTAAATTTGGGAGTGGCAGAGTAATATCATAGAGGACCATTTTAGATAAGAAGCTTTGTGGAATTAAAAAAATGTCATTGTTATTATGTGGAAGATGTACTTCCTCTTAGAATAGTTTTGGAGGCAAAATGTATTGGTAATTAAGTACAAACTTCTTAACAACTCACAGCTATAATACACTTTTTACCATGATTGTTTCTGTTTGCAGTTTATCCTTCCAAAGTAAAACTGTCAGTCTGTATAACTGGTTCGTCTGGTAGGTTGTTTGGGATGTGACGGGGTAGGGCAGGCCAGGCTTTATATCTGTGTACAGATACTATGCATTATTAGATTGTAGTAGATTCTGAGTGAGCCCTCTCCCTGAGTTTAATTTAGAACAGTGGCCTCCAACATTTTCCTGTGAAATGAGCTCAACTACTAACCCTCCATCATGCTCCTAATGTGTTCAACTGAACTGAGTTTAAACTGGATGTTATTCAACTTTATTAATCATGTAAAAGTGGAATATATATAACACCCCCTAAGGACCTTTTGGTGTCCCTTGACCCCAGTTTGAGAACTTCAGCTTCAAGCTACACTGCTGCAGACGCTGGTTGTTGTTTATTATTGGTAAGTTGTTATTTAAATTAAATTGTTTTAGCTTCCATTTCCAACAATGTGGCATATCTGCTGTCCTAAAACCAACTTTAATCTGCATTGTGTTCCACCTTTTAAACTGGCTCAGCAAACACACGTCTCCATTTAAACTTGTGTTTGTGACAGTGAACTGTTTGGCACATTTGTAGATTTTTCATTTGGGTTAAAACAGTCACAGGTTTTTGGGGATCAGAAAGTAAAGTGCCTCAGATCTGACATGGAGCTCATGTTCAGGTCTCAAATAATCAGATTTATTTTGTGTATCAGATTCATTTAGCTCTAACTAAAGAGAAGTTAGGCCAATGTTTCAGTGATTCATCGTAAAATATACTAAGCCATTTATTTCATCATGTAGATATTATAATAAGACTACTTAGGAAAACCTTTGTCTGCAGACACAAGTCACTGCAATATTTGGTATTTTGAAACCATGTAACATCAGTTTCTATTTAAACTGCTCACAGCTTATATTCAGAAGACATGAAAACTGTTGTGATGCAACAGTTTATTTTAGACAGTTACAAAAAGAAGTTAGTGTAACTAAGTTTTGCACTTTCCAAGAAACATGAACAATGTCCTTTCCAGAGACAGAAACATAGAAGTAGAAGATGGAGAGAAGAAATACCATATATCACATAAGACAATAATAAAGCTTGGGATATTAAAATCATACTCCCACTACTAATAGCATATTGTAATAATGACAGAGACAATAATTAATAATGATTTGAGTGTTTTGGGAGCTTTTATTGTGAAGGCCTTGGGTGTGACACCTGTATATAGGTGAGATGAAAATGAAAGTATAAATCAAAACCAACTCTGACTTTGTAACAGTAACTGATCCAACGATTCAATGGACAACTATGAAGCTTCTTCTGGATCTGCTGTGTTTGTGTCTTCTGTGTTTGACCCGAAAAACACTTTGTGATAAAAACTGTAAGAATTATTCTACTAACTTAGAAGTTAAGGGCTTGACTTTTGAGAGGCAGGAGGAGGGAAAAATAAGTTATTTTCACTCCCCCTCTACAGTCTTTGTAGGCTATTGATTTGATTTATAAATGATGTAGGCTATTGTAGTGATGTAGGCCTTTAAGTGTTTTTGTTAAAGATTTATTTGAATGAGAGAGAGAGGCTGTTTTCAGTAACTGGAGGCTAAATGTTTCCATGTGCTCAGTAATGCCACTGCAGCTGATATCGTAGGACATTTAAGCAGCAAAACTGTAAATTGTAGTTATGAACTTGACAAAGGAAACAGAACTCAACTTTTAGCTTCTGAAATAATCAATGAAGTTAAACTGCTGACTGCTGTCCTTGTGTGTAAAAGCACACAGCGGCGCAGCAGCAAACAGCTCTGTTTACAGTTTAGAGAATATTTTCCACATAAATTATGTATTTCTTTCACCCAACCGCAACCATCTAACCCTTATAACAAGGGTGGTCAATTCATTTTCCCAAGGGGCCACATGAGAAACAGGGACTGTTGTGGAGGGCCGGACCAATAGGCTAAACTCAATTATGCTCAATATTAATTTTATGTCAGGTGGCACATTCTTTTTTACTTGTTTTGGTTAAATGTTTGGTTAAAAACTCGGCACTCCATATCAACCTCTCTTTCTTTCCCATGAGCTGACATTTTTTAGAGATAACCAAGGGCGGACTGGCTGTCTGGCATTAAGGGCACTTTCCTGGTGGGCCGACGTGGTTTTTGGGCCGAGCGCCGACACTTTTAGTTTTTTTTTGGTCCGGCCGATGGCCGGCCCATAAAAGTGGTAGGCCTAGATCAGCGGCCCATTGTTTTTTCAATTGACACTGGCCTGGCCCAAAACACTTATACGTTGAACGTTGAGGTTAGTTAGTTAAAATGTCAAGTTCATGGTTATCTGTACCTACACATACACCCCCTATTTTCACAATGAAATGGACTAGTCCACAACAATGCATGGCGCGAAAGATAAACACACAGTGACAGGAGGACTGGGAAGTACCAACTAGTCTCCGTCCAGAGCATGGTCCAGAGTCTATGGGGTCGCTGTGTCCAATTTTTTTTACTGTCTATGGGAAGTACACATAGAGAGACGAAGCAAGACAAGTTGGAAATGAAACAAAGTTAACCAAAGCGGCTCAAATAAAAGAAAAAAACGAAAAGACAGCCAAGCAGCTAGTTGTGTAGTGGCACTAGGTGAGGATAGCATTAACCAAGACAATGAACAGGACATCATATTTTTAAACAACACCCTCTTTGGGATTTTTTGCCTGCATGCAGTTTCGGCTGATGATAGTGGTAGTGGTGTCGGTGGCAGTGGCATGCACAGTGAGGAGACTCAGGAGGAGAGGGACAGAGATGAGGGAGTGAGGGTAGAACCTGCGGTAAGCACAACTCCCCTTAAAACACTTTGCCCCTTGATAAAACTGTTGATGATAACACTACAACAATAAAAATGTAGGCATGCTACACTGTATGATTGCATTAGTTTGGCTAAGTGTGTGGGCATCTGAGTCTTGACTGATGATGTTCTCACCATTTTATTATCATAAGGCTATATTAGCCTACCTTTCATTCAGCGGAGTAGCCTACATCTTAATAATAAGCAAACACCACCTTAGGTTCATCAAACCTTGTGCATTTGTGTACTTAAAGTAGCCTAGATAAACTTTTCACATCATGCCAACTTTAACGAGAATTGCAGCTTTTCAATCTGCATTGGCAGACACAAACTCATGACAGACCTCTTCAAATTAAAGCACAGGACCTCGTCAGTCATGAAATTATGCAATATATATAGATTGTTTTATGATTCATGAGGAGTATACTGTTTTATTGTATTAATAATTGACACTTTTTAGAAATATTTAATGTGTCAACTCTCACTGATTCTTGCTTACTCATTAAATGGCGTTAGTAGTCTTACGGAGTAGGAGTTGCTATACATATTCAGGGTAGCGCAAGGACGGGTGGTATTTGTGATCTTATGTGGTGGGCCGGTGTGGGCCAAAATGCCAGGGCCAATTTTTGGTCGCAGTCGGCCCCTGGGGATAACAGCTCATTCACGTCCATGCTAACGTCTCTCATGAGCTCAGTTCGTGGCTCGCCGACACTGGGGTCCGACACATTGCAGTTCTTCTTCTACTTCTTTTTAATTGTGACTTGCAACCAGAGAAGAAGCTGCATACATTTGCACAAAAAAAGCTACAACAAAAAACAGTCGCCCTCAAAATAAAAGCAATGCAGTTGTATTTCATGCATGTACACTTATTTATGTTTGATTGCTAACTTCCCATTAACCTCACGCGGGCCGGTTAGGGCCGGAAAGGATGGTAAGCGTGCATGAACAACCAATAATCAACTTTATTTGCAGAACACCTTTCATACAAGAAACAGCTCAGTGCTTGCTCAAATGACTTGCAAAGAGTGCTTCACATAAAAAGACATAATTGATGCAGAATAAGATGGAAAATAAATGAGGGATGAAGTAATATTTTCCATTGAGTCGTCCACGTTGAAGCCAGCATGAAACAACAATAATTTCATCTCTACTTGAAGTATATGTAGCAGCCCTTGGATCCAAAAAAGAGAGTCTCAACTGATGCATAAGATGTCTTTTATTTAGTTTTGCCAGTCCAACATGATGTTCAACATTCGTTAATCCATCGTCACCTTAACACTGTGAAAACTGTATTGAAAACATAAATACAATAAACATTTCACACACAAGTTTTCACGGATACAAACTTTACGTGAACAAACTTTTTTTCGGATGACAAACATTAATTACACAGCAAAATAGACCGCATATACATGCAAACAATTTCTAAATTACTATGAATGAAAACACATCGTACCTCGCTGCGCTCACCAAGGAATGCAAAACAATATACGATCGTCATTTCTTTCGTCATGAAATGGGCGTCAACTTCTCAAAGTTCATAAAAGAAACACAAAATCTCAGATAAAATCCTGTAGGCACAAACACAGCTGCGTGCCATTCACACCCATTGACATATGTATAATGGACCAACAAAGCCCATTGCTCTGGACGGAGACCAGTGAAGGATGTTGTAACTGTACGTACATACTACTTTAGTATTACTGTTCGTGGGTTAGGCTGCTATTAATGTATTTAATAATACTCACGGAGGCAAGACTGCAGTACGAGCACGTCTTTACTTGTACATAACTCCAACCAACAGAGGGCAGTAAACACTTCCCGAGCACACTGTAACCACAATGACAGTGCAACGTAGTCGAGCACCGAGTGCTCGATCTAATATACCACATCCCTCTTTTCCAAGACTGGAAAGTGGTGCATGATATCAGCTACCTAAACTTTTAGCCATCAACTCAGGTGTATCAACATTAAACATACCACTTGTCAACATGCATATTTCAATGATCAATAAAGCACGTTTTCCATGAAACAATGGCTTCCAATTAATCACAGCAAACCACTTTTCTGTTCAGCGTTCTGTTGGGTAAGGGATATAAACATTTTGAACATTCATAAAAACATTTCAAGTTGAACACTTCTTTACCCCCCTACTTTCAACTGTAGGTGTGTTACTCTTAGTGTCTATTTTTTTTTCTTCTTGTTTTTTTTTTTTTTTTAACCCCTCAAGGCACACTTATGGAATAACAACATGAGATGTCCGTGAGATCAGTCTCTGTACCTGGCAGGGTGTCTGACCACTCTACCAGCTCTGGTGTAGCATGTAGGTCTGCTCTCCTCGATCACAGGGGAAGGATCTTGTGAAGGTGGGTCTCGTGGTGTCCCTCAGAGTCCAAATGTTCATCAAAGCGAGCGTCTCTGAAGAGACTCGGATGTATCTTCCTCAGATGTCGTCTGTTCCTCCTGAGCATCCTTCCTGCCGGTGTCTGCACGGTGTAGGAGCGTGGTTCATCTCTCTGTCGGATGACAACTGCAGGCTCCCAACCACGCCGTGTCTGCATGTTTACGGTGTCACCTGAGGTCAACGCCGGCAGAGGCTTTGCATGCTGGTCGTAGTGTTGCTTTTGGCGTAACTGCAGGTCCTGTATTCTGTCGTGAATATGATGCGGTGTAGACTGTTTCAACACGGCACTGGAGCGCGGAAGCGTGCTCCGCAGGATTCTTCCCATCAACATCTGCGCCAGTGACATGTTCAGTCCTGTCACTGGTGTGTTCCTCAATGACAACAACACCAGATGTGGATCAGTGCCGGTCTGCATGGCTTTCTTCAGTGCATGTTTTACAGTGTTTATGGCCCGTTCAGCCATTCCATTGGAAGAGGGAAAACCTGGGCTAGAATGTGTGAGTTTGAAGTCCCATGAAGCTGCAAATGACTTCATTTCATAGCTGGCGAATGGGACATGATCACTCACTAGCTCTCTGGGGATCCCGTACCTGGCGAAAACTGACTTCATTTTCTGAATTACTGTGTAAGCCGTTTTATCAGGTATATTGAGCACTTCAGGATATTTGGTCAGGTAATCGACTAACAGAAGATAAGACTGACCATTCAGCTCGAAGATGTCAGCTCCGACTTTCATCCATGGCAGGTCTGGAACTTGATGTGGGACAAGCGGCTCTGCCTGGTGTTTGGGCTGTAGCCATTGTCCACCATTGTCTCTATATCTCAGGCCAGTAGAGGACTTTCCGTGCTTTGGCTTTTGTGCGCTGTACTCCTTGGTGTGCGAGGTGCAGCTTCTCCAAAATCACTCTCCTGAAGCTCTGGGGTATGACGATTTTGTCTCCGACCATTACAATGTCGTTTTGTATGCTGATGTTTTGCCGCATCGGCCAGTAGCTGTGTAGTTTCCTGTCTAGGCTACGCTTCTTCGTAGGCCAACCTTTTGTGTGTTTTTCACACACAGCTTGTAACATGCCGTCTGCTGCGGTGGCCTCTTTCAGTTGTATGAGTGTTTCCTCACTCAGGGCGTCTGTGGCGTCCAAGGTATACACAACTCTCTCATCACAGGGGTTTTCATCAACATTTTCACCGTCCGTGCTCGCTGTAGCACGTGAGAGGGTGTCAGCAATGTGCATGTGCTTGCCTGGAGTGTATGTGACGTTGAGATCATACCTCTGCAGTTGTAGCAGCATTCCTTGCAGCCGTGCTGGTGCTTTGCTTAGCGGCTTGCGCACGATGACCTCCAGAGGCTTATGATCAGACTGCACAGTTACTGGTCTACCATAGACATATTGGTGGAATCGCTTGGCGGCAAACACTATGGCGAGCAACTCTTTTTCTATTTGTGCGTACCTTTTCTCAGTGTCTGTGAGCGCTCGTGAGGCATAGCACACTGGGCGACCTTCCTGCAGCAGACAGGCCCCCAGTCCATCTTTTGAGGAGTCCGCTTGTAGTGTTAGTGGCTTCTTGTGATCATAATACCTCAGCACTGGAGCTTGCGTGAGGGTAGATTTCAGTATCTGTAGCGCTGCGCTGTGGTGTGAGCACCATTGCCATGCTACATCCTTCTTAAGCAGCTGTCTGAGGGGCGCCGTGAGTGAGGCCTCATTTGGTATGTATTGCGCTAGGAATTTTGTCATTCCCAGTAGGCGTTGGAGACTTTGTTTGTCTTCTGGGGCTGGCATGTCAACAATCGCTTTAATCTTTGTGTCGTCAGCCCTCTGGCCTGCTGCCGTGATGACATGCCCCATATATCTTACTGTGTCGACTTTGAACTGGATTTTATCTCTGTTAAACTTCACCTTTGCTGCCTTTGCTCTCTCCATCACTTTCTGCAGGATTACATCATGCTCCTGCTCTGATGACGCTGCAATTATCATGTCATCTGCTATGATGTACACACCTGGGATTTCGCCGAAGGTCTCACAGTTCTTTTGTTGGAACACCTCGCTGGCAGACTTGATCCCGAATGGGAGTCTGAGGAAGCGGAACCGACCCCACGGCGTGTTGAAGGTGCATAGCTTTGACGACGGCTCGTCTAGCTTGATCTGCCAGTATCCATCCTTTTCGTCTAGGATGGAGAAGATGGATTTCCCAGCTAGTCTGCTGCGCACATCTTCAGGAGTAGGGATGGAGTAGTGCTGGCGTTTGACTGCCTGATTCAGGTCGCAAGAGTCCAAACACACCCTTAGAGCACCGTTCTTTTTCTTTGTAGCAACAAGACTGTTCACCCATTCTGTTGGCTCATTGACAGGTGTTATCACCTTCCTTTTCTGTAAGTCTTTCAGTGTCACTTTCAGTGAGTCCATGATAGAGAGGGGTACGTTTCTGCAGGCATGAATCACAGGCGTGGCGGTTGGGTCAATGTGTATGTGGTGGACTCCAGGAAACTCACCCATCCCTGTGAAAACATCTGCATACCTTTCTATCAGCTCCTCTTGGGTGGATGGTGGTTTACCTGGCTGCGGCAACTTTACTGTGAGTGCCTCAACCCTTTTCACCAGCTGCAGCTCCTCACATCCGTCTCCGCCCAGAATTGGCTTGTCTGCCTGGCTAGTCACATGGAAGTCTAGCACTGCTTCACTTCTGGTTGTCTGGCAATTTAGAGACACAACACCATCTGCGGGCACACGGGCTCCACCGAAAGCAATCAACACAGTCTGTGTGGGCCTCATCTGCATGGGACCTGGTAGCTGCCCATACATGGACATGGGAAGCACGTTTGCATCGGCACCTGTGTCGAGCTTGAAATTAATCGCTACGCCTCTGATTATGGCTGTTTCATGCCACACAGTGCCTTTTGGTTGGCGTGCTTTTTCTTTGTCGTCATTATGAACCATGCCAATGTATAAAGAGTCCACTTCACTCTCTATATTATTTACAGTTTTTGTCTTATAGCAACTGCTGCTTTTTTCAGTGCCTACATACCTTTGAGAAATTGTTGTTTTTTCCACATTTGTGACACACTGCTCCATAAGCTGGGCACTGACGAGGCTCATGCTTGTTTCCACATTTATGGCAGACAATTGTTGCTTGCTTTTTGATGCTTGTTTTGCATTTGTTCCAGCTACCCGTTCGTGTTTGCCCTGTTGCTTTCCTTAATGCATCCACTGAGGTGTCGTGAGCGACAGGAGTCTGCATTGCCTGTATTTGTGTTTTTGCAAGCTCAGCAGATCTACAAATGTCTATGGCCTTGCGCAGAGTGAGCTCATTATCACGTAGCAGTCTCTCTTTTAGACGAGTGTCATTTATGCTGAAGACTAATTTATCCCTAATCATGTCATCTTCATTTCGACCAAACTCACAATCTTTGCTCTTCTAGCGCAGCTCCGTAATGAATCTGTCCACCGCTATTCCTGTTGACATTGTGTGTGACCAAAATTGGTGACGCTCGAAAACAACGTTCTTTTGTGGGCTGCAGTAATCTTTGAATGCTTTAAGAACTTCCTCCATCGTTGCGTTGTCCCCGGCTGCGGTAATTGTGAGTGTGTTGTACACTTCTAGTGCCTCTTCGCCAACAGTGTGAAGGAGAATGGCCACCTTGACCGTCTCTTCTGAGGTCAACGCACCTGAAGCGACCATATACAGCCGAAACCGTTGCTCCCATCTGCGCCAGTTCTCAGCTATGTTGCCGGTGAGCATCAGCGGTGACAGTGGTTTGAATTGCTCCATGTTTGCGCCGTCTGTTAGCTGTCGGCTAATCTTCAGTTAGCTTGCTAACCTTCAATAAGCTTGCTCACAGTACTGTCCTCGGCTTGCTCCGTAACACCATCTTCTGACACCATGTTGTAACTGTATGTACATACTACTTTAGTAATACTGTTCGTGGGTTAGGCTGCTATTAATGTATTTAATAATACACACGGAGGCAAGACTGCAGTACGAGCACGTCTTTACTTGTACATAACTCCAACCAACCGAGGGCAGTAAACACTTCCCGAGCACACTGCAACCACACTGACAGTGCAACGTAGTCGAGCACCGAGTGCTCGATCTAATATACCACAAAGGATATTAGAAGCACTTTTCCAATGAGCGCTGAGCGTTACTGCACAGCCTCCAACTGAGAGAGTCAACGTAAATGTGACGTGAGCAACGTGTCTAAAACTTGTAAGTCTTCTGGTAGCTGTGCCAAGAGAAATCTCAATCATTCCCAATCTTACAGAGACGGAGAGCGTAGGTATATGTAAGCAGATAACATGGGCACAGGCTAATTATTGATCACTAACATGCTAGTTAACATTAGTAATTAAACCTAAACAGCTCATGTAATTGAGCTGTTTAGGCAGACCATACCTAGAGATTGGCATGGGGTAGATTCCACAAAACCATCTCTCTATCATCTCTTTATCAGGATGCATAGTATCCAGGATACTATGCATCCAGGATACTATGCATCCTGATAAAGTTCCCTTGGTCTTTGGAATTAAAATAGCCCCACATCATCACATACCCTTCACCATACCTATAGATTGGCATGGTTTTATGTTGTTAGCCTAATAGCTAGTTTGATTTGCATTGAGAGATGATTTTATGGAAATACCCCCATGCCAATCTCTAGGCTATATATATATATATATATATATATATATATATATATATATATATATATATATACAAAAGTGACTACACCCCCTCACATTTATATATATATATATATATATATATATCTTAAAAACACTTGTGGTGGAGGAGAAATTAGACTACAAACTAAAGTACTTTTTTAGCGGCTGTTATAAATAATTTTAGTATAATATAAATAATTCTGGTGACGCGTTAATCAGCATGTAAACATGTTGATTAATACATGTTTTTTGTCTTCCAGGACCAAAAAACATCCCAGTGGAAGGAGGGGCTAATGTTGTGTTAACCTGTTCTCTCAGCACCAAGGAGAACATTGAGTTTAAACTCTTTGACTGGAGGAAAGTTGCTCAGAAAGATGATGATCTGAAGGAGGTGTTCATGTATAACGCAGGCATTCATTACAACAACGGTCACCCAGGTCAGAGTGAAGAGTTCAAAGGTCGAGTCTCTCATTTTCCAGATGAACTGAAACACGGCAATGCCTCCATAATCATCAGAAATACAAAGATATCTGACAGTGGAAACTACACCTGTTATTTTCCAAAACTTCAGCCACCTCAAAAATTCAACATTGAGCTTGTTGTTGGTGAGTGCAAAAATAATTATACTACAAACTAAACTTTATAAACTGCTTTAATAATTATTAATTGATAGCACTGCATGTAAACATACTGATAATACATGTTTTTTATCTTCCAGAGCCAAAAGTCATCACAGTGAAAGAAGACAGTGACGTTGTGTTACCCTGTTCTCTCAGCACCAAGGAGAACATTACTTCAAAACAGTTTGACTGGAAGAAAGTTGCTCAGAAAGATAATTGTCAGAAGGATTTGTTCTTTTATAATGGAGGCAGCAATAATAATAAAAACTGCTTTCCAGGTCGAGTCTCACATTTTCCAGATGAACTGAAACACGGCAACGCCTCCATAAACATCAGAAATACAAAGGTGACTGACAGTGGAGTCTACACGTGTGATTTTCCAAATTTTCAGCCACCTCAAACATTCTATATTGAGCTTGTTGTAGTTGGTGAGTACTTCTGTTAAACAGTTGAAGATTTCCTCTCATTTTCTGACTGATTCTAGCAGTCTATATACAACCCCAAATCAGAAAAAGTTGGGACAGTATGGAAAACACAAATAAAAAAAGAAAGTAGTGATTTCTAAATGTACTTTGACTTGTATTTCATTGCAGACAATGTGAACACAACATATTTCATGTTTTGTCTGGTCAACTTAATTTCATTTGTAAATATACATCCTTTCCTGTCATTCAGAGCTCAAACACATTCCAAAAAAGGTTGGGACAGGAGCAATTTAGGGCTAGTAATCAGGTAAATTGGTTAAATAATGATGTGATTTGAAACAGGTGATGTCAACAGGTGATTGTAATTATGATTTGGTACAAAAGCAGCATCCAGGAACGGTCTAGTCCTTTAGGAGCAAAGATGGGCCGAGGATTGCCAGTTTGCCAACAAATACGTGAGAAAATTATTGAAATGTTTAAAAACAATGTTCCTTAAGAAAGATAGGAAGACATTTGCTTATTTCACCTTCAACAGTGCATAACATAATTAAAAGATTCAAGGAATGTGGAGGAATTTCAGTGCGTAAAGGACAAGGGCGTAAGCCTAAGCTGAACAACCGTGATCTCCGATCCCTCAGGCGGCACTGCATCAAGAATCGTCATTCATCTATAAGCAATATCACCACATGGGCTCAGGACTACTTTGGCAAACCTTTGTCAAGTACCACAATACGTAGTTCCATCCACAAATGCCAGTTAAAACTGTACTGTGCCAAAAGGAAGCCCTATGTTAACAGTGTCCAGAAGCGCCGTTGACTTCTCTGGGCTCGGAGGCATCTGGGATGGACCATCACACAGTGGAAACGTGTACTGTGGTCAGATGAATCAGTATTTCAGGTATTTTTTGGGAGAAATGGACGCTGTGTGCTCCGGACCAAAGAAGAAAAGGATCATCCAGACTGTTACCAGCAACAAGTCCAAAAGCCAGGGTCTGTCATGGTATGGGGTTGTGTCAGTGCCCTTGGCAAAGCTAACTTGCACTTCTGTGATGGCACCATTAATGCTGAAAAGTACATAGAGATTTTGGAGCACAATATGCTGCCTTCAAGAAGACATCTTTTCCAGGGACGTCCATGCATATTTCAACAAGATAATGCAAAACCACATTCTGCACACATTACAAAGTCCTGGCTGCAGAGGAAGAGGATACGGGTACTTGACTGGCCTGCCTGCAGTCCCGACCTGTCTCCAATAGAGAATGTGTGGCGCATTTTGAAGCGCAAAATGCGACAACGAAGACCCCGTACTGTTGTCCACCTTAAGACTTGTTTGCAGCAAGAATGGGACAAAATTACACCTGAAACACTTCATCACTTGGTGTCTTCAGTCCCTAAACGTCTTTTAAGTGTTGTGAAAAGGAATGGCAACGTTACAAAGTGGTAAATGCTTTACTGTTCCAACTTTTTTTGAAATGTGTTGCAAGAACCAAAATAGAAATTTTGCTTTTTGAAAAATAAAACAATAAAAATCATGAGGAACACATTATATTATGTGCTGTTGTATTGTCTGCAATGAAATACAAGTCAAAGTACATTTTGAAATCACTACTTTCTCTTTCTATTTGTGTTTTCCATACTGTCCCAACTTTTTCTGATTTGGGGTTGTACAACCTAATTTGTTTCAAGCACACTTCGACCGAACCCTAACCCTAAACCAGTCAGGTCTATGTAGGAATCAGTTTTAGTGTGATAATATCACACAAGCACTCTAACATACGTTTTGATTTGCCTTTTAGATGGTGTCTTAAAAGACAGATCAGATGTGAAAGAAGTCAAAATAATTTCTGGAACGTGTTGTTGCTGGTGAAAAAAACACTTATTTTTTTATTTTTATATATTTTTATTGTGCATTGGCCTCACTTTATTAGAACAACTTTTTATCCATCCATCCATCTTTTGTCCGCTTATCCGGTGTTGGGTCGCGGGGGGAGCAGCTCCAGCAGGAGACCCCAAACTTCCCTTTCCTGAGCAACATTAATCAGCTCCGACTGGGGGATCCCGAGGCGTTCCCAGGCCAGGTTGGAGATATAATCCCTCCACCTAGTCCTGGGTCTTCCCCGAGGCCCCCACCCAGCTGGACGTGCCTGGAACACCTCCATAGGGAGGCGCCCAGGGGGCATCCTTACCAGATGTGAAGGAGCAGCGGCTCTACTCCGAGCTCCTCACGGATGACTGATCTTCTCACCCTATCTCTAAGGGAGACGCCAGCCACCCTCCTGAGGAAACCCAATTTGGCCGCTTGTACCCTGGATCTCGTTCTTTCGGTCATGACCCAGCCTTCATGACCATAGGTGAGGGTAGGAACGAAAACTGGCCGGTAGATCGAGAGCTTTGCCTTCTGGCTCAGCTCTCTTTTCGTCACAATGGTGCGATAAATTGAATGTAATACCGCACCCGCTGCGCCGATTCTCCGACCAATATCCCGCTCCATTGTCCCCTCACTCGCAAACAAAACCCCAAGGTACTTGAACTCCTTCACTTGGGGTAAGGACTCATTCCCTACCTGGAGTAGGCACTCCATCGGTTTCCTGCTGAGAACCATGGCCTCAGATTTAGAGGTGCTGATCCTCATCCCAACCGCTTTACACTCGGCTGCGAACCGATCCAGTAAGTGCTGAAGGTCGCAGGCCGATGATGCCATCAGGACCACATCATCTGCAAAGAGCAGCGATGAGATCCCCAGCCCACCGAACTACAACCCCTCCCCACCCCGACTACGCCTTGATATCCTGTCCATAAATACTACAAACAGGATTGGTGACAAAGCGCAGCCCTGGTGGAGGCCAACCCTCACCTGAAACGAGTCTGACTTACTGCCGAGAACCCGGACACAGCTCTCACTTTGGTCGTACAGAGATTGGATGGCCCTGAGGAGAGACCCCCTCACCCCATACTCCCACAGCACCTCCCACAGTATCTCCCGGGGGACCCGGTCATACGTCTTTTCCAGATCCACAAAACACATGTAGACCGGTTGGGCATACACCCAGGCTCCCTCCAGGATCCTTGCGAGAGTGAAGAGCTGGTCCGTTGTGCCACGGCCAGGGCGGAATCCACATTGTTCCTCTTCAACCCGAGGTTCAGCTATCGGCCGAACCCTCCTTTCTAGCACCTTGGATTAGACTTTACCAGGGAGGCTGAGAAGTGTGATACCCCTGTAATTGGCACACACCCTCTGGTCCCCCTTTTTAAAAAGGGGAACCACCCCCCTGGTCTGCCACTCCTTTGGCACTGTCCCAGACTTCCACGCAATGTTGAAGAGGCGTGTCAACCAGGACAGCCCCTCCACACCCAGAGCCTTGAGCATTTCTGGACGGATCTCATCAATCCCAGGGGCTTTGCCACTGTGGAGTTGTTTGACTACATCAGTGACTTCCGCCTGGGAAATTGGCAATGATCCCCCATCATCCTCCAGCTCTGCCTCTAACATAGAGGGCTTATTAGTCGGATTCAGGAGTTCCTCAAAGTGCTCCTTCCACCGTCCTATTACCTCCTCAGTTGAGGTCAACAGTGTCCCATCCTTACTGTACACAGCTTGGATGGTTCCCCGCTTCCCCCTCCTGAGGTGGCGAACAGTTTTCCAGAAGCACCTTGGTGCCGACCGAAAGTCCTTCTCCATGTCTTCTCCAAACTTCTCCCACACCCGTTGCTTTGCCTCTTTCACGGCAGAGGCTGCAGCCCTTCGGGCCCTTCGGTACCCTGCAACTGCCTCCGGAGTCCTCTGGGATAACATATCCCGGAAAGACTCTTTCTTCAGTCGGACGGCTTCCCTGAATACCGGTGTCCACCACGGTGTTCGTGGGTTACCGCCCCTTGAGGCACCTAAGACCCTAAGACCACAGCTCCTCGCCGCAGCTTCAGCAATAGAAACTTTGAACATTGTCCACTCGGTTTCAATGCCCCCAGCCTCCACAGGGATACACGAAAAGCTCCGCCGGAGGTGTGAGTTGAAAGTCTGTCGGACAGGGGCCTCCTCCAGACCTTCCCAATTTACCCGCACTACCCGTTTGGGCTTACCGGGTCTGTCCAGAGTCTTCCCCCACCCCCTGACCCAACTCACCACCAGATGGTGGTCAGTTGACAGCTCTGCCCCTCTCTTAGGTTTAGGTTTAGTTTATTTAGCAGGACAATGTGCAGTTACATTAAAAAGATGGCTGCACCAGATTTAGCATTATGCTACTTTCCATCTGTAGTCCTCCACAATTATAATGACACAACAGAGTTGAATTCATGACAAAAACAATAAACATAACATGTTTATACAACAAGACAGTTAAGACAGTATAAATAGACTATTTACACCGAAGGTGCAATACACAAATATACACGACAATAGAATAAAAAGCTTTAGTAAAAAGCTTTAGTGAGAGCAGGTCTGATGTTCTAAAAGGAAGTCTTTAACTGCCCGCAAGAAGCTTGTAAAATTTGAGATATTCTTTAAATTATTAGGAAGCCCATTCCATTCTTTGACTGCTTTATAGGAAAAGGCTGATTGAGAAAAGACAGATTTTCTTTTGGGAACATTGCAATCACCCCTAGATACAGACCTCAAGGCTCTGTTGGTAAATTTAGAGCGTAGCTGTACATATGTTTCTAAAGGGGGTGGAGCGGCATCATTAAGAATTTTATGAACCAGACGGATATTAGAATACCTGATCAAATTATCAAAGCTCAAAATACTGTACTTCTCCAGTATACTACAGTGGTGGTGTCGTCTAGGTTTTTTGTCGAGGATTTTCAAAGCTTGATTATGTAAAGATCTAAGAGGATTTAAAACAGTTTGTTTGGCTTGAGACCATGATGACATACAATACAATATATGCGATAAAATCATTGCATCAAAATAAGATTTTGCTGCTTCCAATGACAAAGAGCTTCTAATGTGCCTGAAGTTAGCAATATTAAATTTCAAAACACGACAAACCCTTTTAACATGTTTTTTAAAATCTAGTACAGGATCCAAGATCACCCCCAGGTATTTAACTTCTTCCACATTTTGGATCATATAACTATCCACATAAATATGTGGGAGTGGACTTTGAATTTTTTTATTTGAGAAATACATTGTTACCGTCTTCTCCGTATTCAACGTAAGGCACGACTTGTTCATCCACTCTGCTGCTTTACTCATTGCCTCAGATAGTTTAGCAGCAACAATATTAACATTAGAACCGTGTGCATATAAAACCGTGTCGTCAGCGTACATCAAGACCTCCACGTCCTCACAAATGGAAGGTAGGTCATTGATGTACAAACTGAAGAGCAATGGCCCGAGAATAGACCCCTGGGGTACCCCTGTAATACAGGATCTAAACGGTGAAGTTTTATCATTTATTCTTACGCACTGATAACGGTCTGCTAGATAAGATTGCAGCCAGCTAATAGTGTTTGCGGAAAAATTAAAATTCCACAATTTTGTTAGCAGCACTGAGTGGTTAACGGGGTCGAATGCCTTACGTAGATCCAAAAAAACGGCCCCAACCACTCCTCCCTTATCTAGACTAGATTTGATCACCTCAAGGAAATAACAACAAGCCGTGCCGGTGGAGTGTTTGGATCGGAAGCCAAATTGCATGGGGTGTAACATATTTCCGTAGTTAAGGTGCTCAATCAGCTGTTCGGCAACAATTTTTTCAATTACTTTAGAGACTACAGGAAGTATACTTATAGGTCTATAATTTTTAATGTCTTTTTTGTTTCCTGATTTAAAATGGGCATAACAATTGCCATTTTACAGGAAGAAGGGAAAACACATTCTCTAAATGATTGATTAACTATGTGCACAATTGGTTCAGCAAATACCTCTTTATATTTTTTTAATAACAGCGAATCAAATCCCCATGAGTCCTTTGCTCTCGAGATCGAGAGTGATGTAATAACTTCGTTGACCTTGCCTTCATTTACACATTCAAGGTCCAGAACTTCCACTACGGGGGTTGTGATCCTCCTGTGGTACCACCAGCCGTGGCCCCAACAATGGCTGCATGGGGTGTTAAAAGCAGCTCAGAGGGGTTACTTAATTCCAGTATTGAGGAAATGAAGTAATCATTAAACATATTGGCAACCATTAAGCTGTCATTTACAGTGACTTGCGTTCCAGGTGTAAGTGTTTCATTATTGTCAGTGTTTATGTAAAGTTCGATCGGTCCTCTTTTAATCTGCTCTTCACCCGGGTGTCCAAAACATACGGCCTCAGATCAGATGAAACGATTATAAAATCGATCATTGACCTTTGGCCTAGGGTGCTCTGGTACCAAGTACACTTATGAGCATCCCTATGTTCAAACATGGTGTTTGTTATAGACAATCCATGACTAGCACAGAAGTCCAACAACAAACAACCACTCTGGTTTAGATCAGGGAGGCCCATATCCAGGAGTATGGTTCCAGAACCGAGACTGTGCATAGAGGTTCCACGTCCCCAGAGCCAGCGTCTGCTGCCCGGGTCTGGTCCGTCGAGGCCCCTGACCTTCACTGCCACCCACTTGACAGCGCACCCGACCCCAGCGGTTCCTCCCACAGGTGGTGGGCCCATGGGCTGGAGAGATGGGAGCCACGTAGCTTTTTCGGGCTGTGCCCGGCCGGGCTCCGTGGCAAACCCGGCCACCAGATGCTCGCTGACGAGCCCGCCATCTGGGCCTGGCTCCAGACGGGGGACCTGGGCTTCCTCTGGGCAGGGTCACTCCATCTCTACCTTGTTGTGTCATAGGTTTTTATATTTTTTATATAAAAAACATTGCAGAACCAGAATCTGACTCATACTGGAAAAAGTTAAGTCTGCAACGCTGAAATGTGTAACTAAGGCTTAAATTGTGCTTTTCTGTTTCTCCCTGATTTTTGCTTTTGCTCACACAGTTAAACGTTTAAAAGCAGGGATGAAAAACACATCCCAGTCTTACATTTTAATGCTGATTGTCTTATATAATCAGTTTATCTGTTTCATGTTCACAGGTGCAGCTTTAAAACCATTTGTTACAATACTTGATGCAACAGCATACTCGGCGAAGCTGCAGTGTGAAGTTCATGGCAATCCAAAACCTAAAGTAGAGCTGCAGGACAGGGCTGGAAACATCCGTTATGCTAAAGTAACACAGGACTCAGAAAGAGAAGGCAGCTTCTACATCACCCTCCAAACTACTGTGACCAAGACCGGCACCTATCGCTGTGTAGCCACACAGGAGAAAATCAAACATCAGATTTATGCTGAGACCTATGTGTATATCAGTGGTGAGAGTCTTCCTTGTGATATTTTAATTTTTAAATTGTTTTGTTTGTGTAATTTATTTGCAAAATGTTACAGGCAGAAATGTGTGTTGCCTGTATCAGATTCACCTATATTCAGTTACAGGCCAAAACACCTTCACCTTGATTATACTGCCACCTCCTGGTGGATATATGTCAGTTTTAGTGTCTGAGGCTACATCCACACTACTATGTTTTAATTTTTTTAGCAGCGTTGTGACACAAACAAGATCTCCGTCCTCACAAGAGTTTCAGCTCCAGTAGCAGAAATAATCTCTGTCCATTTTAACACGTCAACAAAACGACTGACTGACGTCTTTTTATTCCAAAGGTCTCCATTTGTGCCCGTCCAGACCAAAAGGTAGTAGTGTAGATGTAGCCTGAGGTACCTGCACCAGTCTATACCACCAATAAAAGCTTCACTTGAATAACTTATACATTGTTTGCTGCTGTAGTTATAATAATAATAATAATAATACAGCCACGGACACCTTAATAAACATAAATAAAAACATTATTTAATGTAAAATAAATATAGTAAAATCAAGGTGGCAATTAAAAACATTTAAATCAATCAAATCAAAGTGGACATGGTGGAAGTTATGTAGGGTATGCGTATCTAAACAGATGTGTTTTAAGTTGTGATTTGAATTGATGAAGAGAGTCCAGTTGATGAATGTGAGGAGGAAGACATGGGGCAGAGCAGCTGAAGGCTCCGGCCCCCATGGTGCTGAGTCTGAATACTGGGACAGTTCTAATTACAGCTGAGGAGTACAAAGTGTTCAGGGGGGAAGTGCAGGGAAGAAGCAGGTCTGAGAGGTATGGGGGTAATTCAAATTGAAAGTCCAAAGGGAGAATTTTCTTTTTAATTTAGATTATTTTACTATGCTACTAGGAATAATCATGCCATAATTCAATTTAAAAAAGAAACAGGAAACTGAAAAAGCAAAGATGAAATGTAAAATGATAATTTGAAGTGAAAATGTAAAAAGTCAAATTTACAATGCAAAGCTTAAATATAAATACTAAATTGTAATACTTAAATTACCCTCCCACCAGCCTTTGGGCCACGCCTCCTCATTTACATACACTTTTGAAAAGCCAAACGCTAAAGGAGAATCTTAAAATGTCAAAGGGCAATTACCAAACATAAAATTCAAAAGATAAAATTTAAAATTTAAATTAAAAATGATAAAGTGCAAAGGCTAAAATAATTATTTTTCTATTTGAGATTTTAATTTAAGTATTACCAGTTAAGCTTTTCCATTTCACATGTTTCTCTTTTCTTATTTCCATTGCAATTTTCAATGTCATCTTTCAATTTAAGATTTCACTTTGATTATTTATATTCAAGCTTTGCATTTTAAATTTGACATTGTCACTTTACAATTTCAAATCATAATTTTACATTTCATCTTTGCTTTTTCAGTTTCCTTTTTTAATTAAATTATGGCATGATTATTCCTTCCATTATTCCTTCCTTCTCCATACACATAGCGTTCAGGGATGGGAGGAAAGTGTGCTCTGGTTTTTTTGGATTAGACAGATAGTCTAGCTAGCTGTCTCAATTTACCATACACAGATTGTTACGTTTCAGTGAAGTTGAGGACCCAAAGGCAGAGAGCAGGCAGGCAGGTGAAAGTTGAAGATGAGGATTTATTGAAAAAACATAAAGTAATAAACCAAGGAAGTCCTGAGCACAACAGCAGGCAAAAAACAGAGTACAAAAAACTGGTAAAAACACGAAGCATAGAAACTGACGGGAGCTGATACTCTGGCCCCTCTGAAGGCCAACGGCGAAACCCATCTGGAGGCCAACGGCAAAGGCAGATCCCCTCTGGGGGATGTACAGGACAAGGAAGACTCTTGGGCAGCCGTCGGCGAAGGAGATATCCCTCTGGCAGCCGTCGGCAAAGGGGATATCCCTCTGGAGGCCGTCGGCAAAGGGGATATCCCTCTCGAGGCCATTGGCGAAGGCAAGTCCCTCTGTGAGCCGAGCAGGACGGCAGCGAAGGCGAGTCCACACTGAAGGACATCTGCAAAGGAGAATTCCCTCTGGATGTCTGCGATGAAGGCGAACCTCCTCTGGAGGCCGTCCGCGAAGGCAAATCCCCTCTGAAGAACGTCTGCAGCGAAGGCGAATCCCCTCTGGAGGACGTCTGCAGCAAAGGCAAATCCCCTCTGCAGGACGTCTGCAGCAAAGGCAAATCCCTTCAGGAGGCTGCACAGGATGGCTCTGGCTGAACCCCGACGGGTCAGCTGAGCTGGAGTCCGCCAAACAGGCAACGGGAACAGAGGTTGACAGGGGTGCCAACAGGACACGAGGGGCAGGAGTGAGTCTGACTGCCGACAAAGGCAAAGTCTCTGGGGGGCAGGACAAGGGCATAGTCACAGAAATGCCTGACAACGGCAAAGTCTCTGGGGGACAGGACAAGGGCATAGTCACAGAAATGCCTGACAACGGCAAAGTCTATGGGGGACAGGACAAGGGCCTAGTCACAGAAATGCCTGACAACGGCAATGTCCCTTGCGAAGTCTCTGGGGCGCCGGAGACCGGCAAAGTCACTTGGGCAGTCTCGGGGGCGCCGGAGACCGGCATAGTCACTGGTTCGCCCGTAAGCAAATACTCTGGGAGAGCGGTCGACGTAGACTCTGGACGGCTGGACGTCAGCGGCAGGTCTGGGCGGCTCCACGTCAGCGACGGTTCTTGGCGGCTGCACGTCAGTGGCAGGTCTGGGCGGCTGCACGTCAGCCGAGGATCAGGGAGGCCTCTAGCCAGCTGGGGTACAGAGAGGCCGCTAGCCGGCCAAGGTTCTGGAGGACTGCTAGCCAGTCAGGGATCTGTGATGCTGCTAGCCAGCCGTGGATCTAAGAGGCTGCTAGCCAGCTGGGATTCTGAAAGGCTGCTAGCCAGCCGAGGCTCTGGGAGGCTACTCCTAATAATAACTTTACATTAGCTACTGAGACTAAAACCAGAACTGACTCTCAACTGTGTAGCGGCGCAGGAGGAAACTGTCCAGCAGATCAGAGCTAACATCTCTGTTCCTGGTCACATTCATCCTACGGCTGTTTTTATCTGCAAAGAGTTTCAGATTTTAGTTTCAGGAGCATGCATACCTGCAGTTGTTCTCTTTGTGTAGACTGTGATACTATCTGATATGCAGTTACATTCTGAGTGTTACATTAACTTGTTGTCTTCTGTTTCAGGGATCAACATTGGATGGATTGCTGCTGCAGTTATTGGTGTTCTTTTTCTTGTTGCTGCTGTTATTCTAGTTGTGCTTTTATACAGGCGTAAAAGAGGTAAGTGTAAAAAATTATTGTAGAAACATTCATGATGAGCAGGCAAGACAACAGATTATTTAGATCATCATCATTTTATCATCATCATGGTCATATTTAGAGTCTTTGCAGTTGTTTTATCTTCAGTCATTAATCATTCTGTTGGCATTTACACCAGAGAAGGATCAAGTCAGTTGGAGACTTAATTAATATTCTTTAAAGTGCCCGTATTATGGAAAAATCACTTTTTCTGGGATTTGGGGTGTTATTTTGTGTCTCTGGTGCTTCCACACGCATAAAAACTTGAAAAAACAAACATCCATGCTGTTTTGAGTGAGATACAGGTTTCTGAATGTGTCCTGCCTTCAGTCTCTGAGCTGTTCAAAATTGGCAGGGCTTTTTATGTCACTAGCCGAAAACTGCTACAACACACACTAGTTCACCATAATCTACCAAAGAACTACTTCCATGTCCCTATTCTGCAGGTATTCCACGCAAAGTTGGAAGGCCAGCCTCGTTTAGAAGAAGTCTCCCGGCTAATCCTACCTTGTACTACTGAAGTTGTAGAAACAAACAGCTAGCTAGATGATGTGATCCTTACCTATCTACTGTGCATGTGCGACTGCCAACAAAGATGGGATAGAAGTGCGATGCCTCACTCTGTAGCTAAAACAGAGACCTGAAAACAGGGTGAAAAGAGGATCTGCAGCAATGTGCAGTACATCAAAAATATAGTGTTTTTTGAAAATGAAACCATGTAAACCTATTCTGGTACAAACTCTGCAATTATTAACCTGAAAATGAGCATAATATGGCCACTTTAAATGATTTATTATATTTAATGTAGGGTATGAAAATTATATAATACACTACAAGCTTAAACAGTTTAAGTATTTTGGTCGTGTGTAAAAGAAATATGCAGAAGTAATTATGTTAGAGGAGAAATTACACTACAAACTAAACTGCTTGTAAAACTGCCTTTGTGAAATAATTCTGTTTAATATTTTTTCTGATAATTAATTACTAATTGATGACTCTGCATGTAAACATACTGATTAATACATGTTGTTATCTTCCAGAGCCAAAACTCTTCAAAGTGGAAGAAGGCAGTGATGTTACTTTACCCTGTTCCCTCTGGCCGAAGGACATTAAGTCAACACAGTTCGTCTGGAAGAAAGCTGATGATGGTCAGAAGGTGTTCCTGTATGATAATGGTGATCTTTACAGTGACGAGCGTCCAAATCAGAGTGAGCAGTTCAAAGGTTGAGTGTCACATTTCCCAGATGAACTGGAACAAGGCAACGCCTCCATAATCATCAGAAATACGAGGAGGGCTGACAGTGGAGTCTACAGATGTAGTTTTCCATTAATTCAGAAACATCAAACGTTCTACATTAAGCTTGATGTTGTTGGTGAGTACTTTGAAGAAACAGTTAAAGATGTCCTCTCATTTAAGGACTGGAGCCTGGTCTCCACTTTGTTATCTAGCTGCTGCATCTGAACAAACATGATGAACACTTTGAACTCATCGATGGTGTCAGTTTCACATTTCTTAAGGAAATATCAGCAGTCTGTAGTAGATTAAATCTGAATGTGTACACTGCCTGATGTTTCTGTTTTTTGTTTTCAAAAATAACCAGCCCAAAAGTTAACTTTTATGCATAGTTTTTAATGTTTGTTTGAACTCTGACCTCTAGTTTTACAGCCATATGTGTGAAGCCGAGAGTGAAAAGATGGGACTGCTTAAATTCATACAACAGGATATTATGATGTACTCAAAATAATTTTATTCTAGTCTTAAAATTATTGACAAAATAGATTTGATGTAGGACTCTATTCTGATCACGCAGCGACACACAGAGCAGTAGGCATCTCTAAGTGCACCTGCTATTCTGGTTCATGTTTGTGCATTAACATGAACTTTATTTCCAAACAGAAAAGAATGCATTTTGGGGCAGATCTGTGTAGATCAGACACCAAAAATAAATGATGTATTAGTGGTAAAACTCTGATTGTGCAGCCTGAATATGAAAAGGAAAGTTTCATTTAATTTCTTTAATATTGTTTTGTCTTTTTTCCTGCAGGTTCAACTCCAGAGCCAAATGAACTTCAGCCATTAATGATAGAATGAGGCTTTGATAATGTCTGTGTTGCTGCAAACATGTATTTTGTCTTCAGTTATTTTATGCTTTGTTAAATCACAATTAATAGGATCATTGATTTAGTCTTGCAGTTCTAGTTGATTGTGTAACTGTTTGTAAGACTTGTACAGTATTCCTGTTCCAGAGTAGAGCAGAGAGGACCAGATCAACATGATGATGCTCTTATAAGTCTTGTAGTTTTCTATTCAGACCAAATTACAAAGTTTGCTGACTGATGAGTCTGAGGTCACTTTATTTATTTTTTAAATATTGTTTACCATTTTATTACATTTCTTTGCTCTTTAAACAACCATTAGTTGCTTCTGTATTTAAAAGAATGGTTAAAGGGCAACTCTTATATAGCATGTTCAGGTTCATACTTGTATTTTGCGTTTGTACTTGTATCACTAGTTGAAGCTTGAGCTACTGCAACGGAGAATATAGCAGGACTTTGATTATTTAAATCACCAATAGAGGCTTCCAAACCAAATGCTACACAACCGGCTGGAAATCTGAACGTTTTAGCTCACAGGGATTTCTCTAAAATATGTTTCTCATTATTTGATTTGGCTACGTTTCACATGAAAATCCAACATTATAACATCGTAGATGTGACAAAAAACATGAAAATGAATAATGTGTCCTTTGTAAGGCTAAGATGTGGTATTGATCTTCTTATCTAACTCAGTGAGAAAGTGAATAAAGTGCCCTGGGGGGATCACCGGGTAGAGCCGGTACTTTAGGCCGAGTCATCACCACGGTGACTTTGGTTTGGTCCGCCACAGGGCCCTTTGCTGCATGTCGTACCCTCTCTCTCCTGTTTATCTTTTAAAAGGAGAAATGCCAAAAAATGTATACTAAAAAAAACCCAGAAATGATTAACTGTAATGTATTTTTACTTTTATATGACAAGACAAAGTCTGTACAGTACATCTTACTATGTCCTTGCACTGTTTATGTTGTTAAGTGATAATATAGTGCCTTTATGTAATTTCAATTTAAATGTATTCACACTTTACTATTGAAAATCTTGAATTAAAAGTCAATATTGACATTATTCTTTGCAGTTTTTTTCATCTGAAACTTGTGTAAAAGGAATAAAAGTGATTTGACTTTCTTGGGTCAGTTTCTAAGACAGCAGCCCCGACCTGAAACATCTAGACACCACTCTGCTGCTCTATATTTATTCCTCCAGGTTTTGGAGAAAATGTGTGTATTTGCAACATACTGGACATGAAGATAAACAGTGGAGAAGTGAGTGGGTTGTGTTGGATAAAGAGTTTAAAAAGTCTAAAGCCCAGTCCAAAGTCTAAAACCTGGATGAATATAGAGCAATGACCCAAGTTGCTCTTGAATTGTATCTACTGTACTTTATTTTTAGTGAATTAGTATTAAAAAGATGTAAACAGTGCAGAGTGGTTAATGTGTTGCAGTGAGATGAGCTTTTATTTTGTAGGAGACCCTCTGGACACCCCTTAAGGACCCTTTGGAGTCCCTGGACCCCAGTTTGAGAACTTCAGCTTCAAGCTACACTGCTGCAGACGCTGGTTGTTGTCTATCAGGGGTTAGTTGTTAGAAGTTAAAGATTTTAATTAAAAGATGCTTTTCCTCTTTAGCTGACCTCTGATCAATGCATGTAAGAGTGTTGTTGTTTACAGTTTTTGAATTTTATTCCCATTGCAAAAGTAGTAGGCCTTAATTGTTTATGACATTTAAAATATGCGTAATGGGAATAATGTCACAACCCTGGGAAGCTCTCTCTCTCGCGGTAGGTGATGTGTTCATTTAAAAAGATCTACAGTAACGTGAGAGTGTGTAGGACAGGATGCTCAACTAGGAAGTGCATTTGTTTCCATAGAGCCCAGAATATTGCAGGGATGGGAGAAAGGTTGCTTTAAAACAACTCCAGTCAGTTGTTTAGATGAGTTCAAACTTGGAGCGGAGATAATGACTGTAAGTCATGAACTATGAAATGTATCAAATCTAGTAGAATATATGACATGTTGAGTGTATTGTCTTTGTTTTTCCTTCTTTAATATCGGTCATTACGACATTAAAACATGCTGCTGGTCTGAATCAAACCTAAATGACTTAAAGGTAGTCTACGGCATACTGTCTGACCATTTGATGTTGGGTCCTAAAATATGCTGGATATGCAGGCCTGTTTTTTCATATTCAGAGACCGGATGTTGTCATTTCCAACGCAACAGCGCCTGTGTAGGCTACAACTGCAAGTGTTGCTTTCAGCTCAGGCTAAAATTACTTTGGAAACCTATACTCTTGATAATGCTTGGAGGGACTTTTATTTCCTAATGTCACATTTCTTTATTACCCTCTCTCCCTCTCTTCCTCTGACTCTCTGTGTCTACCGCAGACAACTTCGCCTGAAGAGAGTCAAACCAGCTGAGGAAATAGACTTTCAGTTCACGGCTGGATCGTTACTGTTACATTAACGTTACCGTTACAGCGCCAAAGTCTGGTCCCAGCAAACTTTCTGATGCTGCCGTTAAACTTGCTGATCTGGCAGAAAGTCCCCGGCGGTTCGGGATCAGATCATGGGCTCAGACCTCCGGTGCTGGGTCTAATGTTAGAATGTTTGTTGTTGTCGCTGCAGGTAGCTAGATCTGGGTCCCCGGTTCGCTCTATGTTTGCTCCCCGGTGCTGACTGGCTCTGGTCCGTCTGCAGAGCTGGTGTTACCCGCTCTAGCTGAGCTGGGAATCAGACGAATCTGCCGCGCTTTTTTCATTTTATTCATATTTTCTTTTCTTTGCAGATAGATGCTTTGATGCACTGATGTCAGGCAGGCTTGCTAGTTGCTTTTAGACTGAGTCTGTGAGATAACCAAAGTTAGGCTACAGTTTCCCTCAACTGTAGCCTGGGTTAAAGCAAAACTGGTAGTCTACACCGGTGCTACTCATGGATGTATTAAGAGAATGTGCTACTGCCTTGGAAATGCAACATCCGGTCACAGAATATGAAAAAAAAATTGCATTTTTTCATTTCTGTTTTCTAGTGATTTATTTTTTTTTGTTATATGAAATAGAAAATGAAAATGGAAGCATGTTTTAAATTTTCACATTCCCTTTTGACCATGAAAAGGAAAAAAGCCTTGTATTTCAATTTCAAATTTTGTATTTTAAAACGAAAATCAAATAACCATTTGTTTTCTTTGTTTTTTAATACCTGTTAATGAAATGGAAATGGAATGACCAAAACATACACTGACCAAGATTAATAGTCTATATGCACAACCATGCTATGTGTCACCAAATTATTTGGCTTAACTGACTGAAATAATCAATTGAAATAGCATAAATGTAAACATGTTCACGCATTGTTCACGGTTGTCAGGGTGGTTATCAGACAATAGGCAGAATGGAGAGAAGGCCCTTCTTAAAGTTATAGTTAAGGGTTTCACAGTGCAAGACAGTGAGCCTCCCTTCAGAGAACATCAAGTCACCGGTGCCTCCCCATTTGAATATCATTAATAATTATAATAATAATAATAATAACAATAATAATAATAATAATAATAATAATAAAAATATGAAGAAGAAGAACACTGTGTTAAAAATAAATAGTTGCAACCATAAAGGGTTTGAAAAAGTTTATTTTGAACACAAGTCCTAATACGATCTCTCTCATTTTAATAAAAATCAATAATATGGTTGATAGTTAATTTGTATGTAGGTCAATGCTAATTTGTGCGTGTTTCTGAAAAAAAAACTAACAAAAAGAAAATGTAACTCATATCCATCACTTTAAACAAAACTGAATGGAGAACATGTTAATGTTATTCTCTGCCTTAATGGGAGCAGTGAGACTGCGTCTTCGCTGCACACAGACGGTGGATGCGGGGTGTAGTAACGATAGGAACAAGCGCATGTCGCCCTCCATCTGCAGCCTCGACCGGTATTTGCTTTTAATCAACTTTTCCACTGAGCCCTGTTCCACACGAGCCCAAAACAGGTCCAACTTTTTCCAGAAAGCAGATACTTTATCATGTACCAAAAAGACTTTTGCACTCCTTTCCATAGATCATTTTATTATTTTTAATATTTTTTAAATATTTCCCTGGTTTTTCCACGCCTACTACGCAAACCTTTTCTCAGAGTCTCTCTCTTTTTCCAAAGTGACAGATAAAATCTCTCACTTTTGACCCAAACAGGTGTTACTGTATGTGAATGTATACATTTTTAAATGGTTTCTAAACAAATGTCCTTGGTAACTTTGGCCCAAAGTAATCTGTGATAAACAGTATACTATGTTTCATCTGATTAAAATAATCCAGCAATTATGTTTTTTAGTACTCGATTGAATTTGAGATGTATAAGCTCAAATCAATGAGGCATACAGGCCATAAATAACAAATAGGTATTACATTTTTTATTATTTATAAGAATTTTTTGTGTTGTTTTCCGTCAACCTTGAACCTTGACGCCTTTTTTTCACAGTTTGTTTTTGCTTTTTCCAACGTTTTAAATTGTTAAATTTTTCTTCTACACATTTTCAGCGCTTATTTCTACGTCCCATATTTTCTGATATAAAACAAAAATTGAAAATGGGTTAATGTGACCCAAAGTCAACACAAGTTAATAAAAACATCTAAAACAAAGAATGAATGTATTATTTAAATTTTTATGATGAGTATTAATGGAACGGTCATTTTTGACCGGGAACAAAAAATTGTTTAACATGACATTGAATAGATTTTTTCAGTCAGTTAAGCCAAATAATTGGGTGACAAATAGCATGCATATAGACTATTAATTTTACAGGCTAACAAATACAGTGTGGGTAAACTCTTAATTTGAAAAATAATGAATGCATATCCTGGCAATCAGATTTAGCACCACCCACAGGGGAAAATTGGAATATCAAGTGGTTTTTCTGATTTCCGTGCAAGAACGGGAAAACCAAAAATCAAGTCATAATTTCGGAAAAAGGAGTTGTTTTCTTGTTTTTTTGTTTTCATATGTGAAAGCAAAAACAAATGAACAAACGATACCTGGACCGTTTTTGAATACATCCTCCACTCTTCTCATAACATCAATATACTGCCCCCTGGAGTACAACCCTCTGAATAACTTCTCAAGATCATCACCAATAATAACAGAAATGTCCTCATACTGGATTTTAATGCCAAACATAAGGATTTTAACTGCAAAACCACAAATATATCAGGAACAACACTGTCACTCCAGCAAGTGCCACAACAACCACGGTACAACTACAGGAAAGCAAACTGGGAAACAGGAATCACATCGAAACTCATATCAAGGATGTTACTCAGATCCCAAAAGACCACCACTCACTGGACCACCTGGCCACACATACAGTCATGTGAAAAAATTAGGACACCCATGCTAAAGTTGACTAAAAGGAGGAATAGAAAAATCATCTTTTGGAAATTGATCTTAATGCCTTAATTAAAAAAAATGAGGGAAAATCCAACCTTTAAGGACACCAAATAAATAAATAAATGTTCTTCCTCAAAATACAGGGAGCATGAGTAAGTACACCCCTATGTTGAATTCCCATAGAGGCAGGCAGATTTTTATTTTTAAAAGCCAATTATTTCATGGATCCAGGATACTGTGCTTCCTCATAAAGTTCCCTTGGCCTTTGTAATTAAAATAGCCCCCCCACATCATCACCTACCCTTCACCATACCTAGAGATTGGCATGGTTTTATTTCAGTTAGCCTAATAGCTGGTTTAATTTGCATTGAGAGATGATTTTATGGAAAGTACCCCATGCCAATCTCTAGGTATGGTGAACGGTATGTGATGATGTGGGGCTATTTTACACTCAAAATCAATCCCAATGGCTGCCAAAAAACTCCAGACATGCATCAGTGAAATAGAAACCGGGTCCAACAAGTGTAGAACCAAACCTGACCCCACCAAAACCAAATCATCATCTTCACCAAAAATAACCAACTCAAAGCAATGATCCCTCTCACCCTCCATAACACTCCCCTCACCCTGGTCAAAGAAGCAAAGTTTTTAGGAGTAACATTTCTAAGAAACATGTCATGGATCACCCACATCAATAACTTGGAAAAACAAGGAAACCAAATACTTAACCACCTCAAAGCACTCAGCGGACACAAAAATGGAGCATCAGCAGAAATCATTCTCAAGGTCTACCAAGCATACATTCGATCCATTTTTAAATATGCTGCACCAACATAGACTACAGCCTCACAGCACCAATTCAACAGATTACAAATCATTCAAACTAAGGCAATAAAAATGGCATATAGACTCCCACAGTACACCAGCACCCATTACATCCACAGATTGTCTGGGCTCAAACCTATCCAAGAGAGAAACATCACCCTCACAAAAAACTACATTCAGAGAGCCATCCACAACCCAGCAATGACGCAGCTATTTCAGGAACCACAATGGGCCACCGGAACCCCCCTCTCCATAATCCCAATTCATAATCCACAATTACATTTTCACACTAACATCATTTCCTTGACCCCATTTACACTCTGCATACCTCATCTATTGTTCTTTTCATTGTTCCCTTCTATTTATTAAGCTAATTTAATACTTTTTAACTTTCCTTTATCTTTTTTTGGTAGGCTATTTTCATGTTCACGACTGCCAGACAACCCCCCAACCAGTGCATGGACAAATTGGGCTCCTCCTTCAGCTCCTCCCCTCACATGCTGTCTTTATAGATAGAAAAGGGCACAAGCCCTGAACTACCCCCCATGCACAAGACAAACTAACTAAAGTGATGGTTGATCTTCAGGAAAAATCGACAACGATGGAGCTTCTTCCTCTTCTGTGTCTCTGCCTCCTGACTCACTCTGGAATCACGTCTGCTCAACAAAATGGTAAGAAAAGTGATCATTACACTAAGTTATGTATTTGCAAATGTCATTTTTTTATTTGATTTAAATGTCTGAAGCACCTGTAAACATGCAGAGGTCTGGAAACAGAATTGTAATTATGCTGCTCAGCTGCTGTCACATAAAAGTGTTTCCTAATATTTAGCACAGATCAAAAATGTTGATAGTTTAGTAACTTTAGCTGTGGCGTCATTTCTGCTGCATGCGCGCGTGTGTGTGGTCCCCATTTTGTCGTGAGAAGGTGGGGCTCTGTGCATTTCCCAGAAACTGTCCATCCACTGCCAACCATGGAGGTATGCTGCCAACTGCCTGAAGCTTCTTTTTTTGATAAGCTAAAGTAGAAACCAAAATATGATAAGCAGTGATGGAAGAAGTATTAAGATCCTTTACTTAAATGAAGGTAATATTACAACACTGGAAAATGTAGGCTTTAAAGTAGTACTCAATGCAGAAACTGGAAACAATCCAAACAGTTGTGTGTTTATTATGAGATACTGCCCAATCTCCCCATGTTACTTCCTGTGAGCTCTCCACGTTCTGGTTTGAGGTTTGGTGTGAATTTTAAGATGTATTTATTAGGCTAAGAGCCCCACATTTAAATATTTCAACCAGAGAAAGTTACGTTTTACTCCCCTCCTCTCTCTCTCTCTCTCTCTCTCTCTCTCTCTCTCTCTCTGAAGTAGAATAACCTGTGTAGTGTGTATACTTGCTGTATCTGATGAGGAGACAGTGTGTTGTCAATAATAAGAGCTGTAATACCAACAGGTTCATAGGATGTTTACTAGATCTGTTTCTTTGCAGAGCAGTGGTGTTAACCTACATTTATTTATTTGTCTGACCATTCAGGGACAGAAGAAAAACATTGATATATTGTCACCTTATAAAAATAATAATGTTCTTAGTTTCTGTTCAGGAAGTGAAAGTCATGGTAGGAATCTTACTAGAAGAGAAAAGCACATCTGTAACATTTCTAACTCAGCTCAACTCTGAAGTTCATCCAATCACATTATTGAAAGGCCACAATCTGCAGAGAGAGAGAAAGGCCTATACCCAGTTGATGTTCGTCATTATTTGGGAAAAAGAGAGTTCAATGTTATTAATGTTTCATTGCATGCTTAAGACTAGTGTGAAACGTAAGAATTAGAAAAATATACAGTATATATAAAGGTTATGAAAAATAAAAATTAGAATACAGTATATCCTCAAAAAACGAACCAAAACGTAAGAATCGGAAAAAAGACACCTCCATAATTATCAGAAATACAAAGTTATCTGCCAGTGGAGAATACACCTGTGATTTTCCACGTCTTCATCCACGTCAAACATTCTACATTAAGCTTGTTTTTGGTGAGTACTTTTATTAAACACTTAAAGGAGTTTGCTTAATGAGCAGGATATTAAGATGCCTTTTTAACTGTTTGTCAAGTTAATATATATATATATATATATATATATATATATAGTTAATAATATAAATATTTCACAAGCACTAATGTTTTGTTTTACCTTTTAGAGCCTATCTTAAAAGACAGAACAGGGGAAAACATCCCAGGTGAGTCCTGATTTTAATAACGTTACTCTCCACTTCTCACATGTATGTGATCACAGGACTGATATGATTTAAAAAATGTTAAATCTTTGGATCATACTGTGACATTTATAAGCAAAGTATTTTACGTTTGTGTAAATATTAATTATTTACCTAAATGTTTATTAAAAACAACTTATTTTTTCAGTCAGTGTTTAAAAATAGGATTATTTGTGCATTGGTCATGTTTTGTTCATCCATCCCAATGAAAAAACACAGTACTAACTACATCCACTTAATTTCAATGTATTAGGTACACATAGCTAAGACCAAGCACTCAGGAATAAATCCTATGAAGGTTATAATAATTGGTTGTTAGAGAAACTGTTTCAGAGAGATGTTGATTCTTTATGGTCATTTTGGAAAAGTTGAATCATAATGTGTTATTAATCTTAGGGCTGGGCGATGGGGAGAAAATCAGATATCACGATATTCATGACCAAATACCTCAATATCGATATTGCAGCATATTCTAGGGTTGACAATTGGCGCTTTAACAAAATATCTTCACACTTAGATTTTAGATAAATAATCATGAGTAATGTGGACATAATGTCTAAGTGGGGAAAAGGCAAATAATAAAAGAGCTAGAACAGTCTGGTAAGTTCAGATAAGTACATGACTTTACTGTAATGCAGCCTTTAAAACCAGGAAAAGACACCTCTTATGTCATATCACGATATTACGACATCCAAAATCTAAGACTAACACAATTCAGACCTATTGACACAATGGGTTTGCATAACTTTAAAGATGCTATGTTTCATATTTGATACATAATGTTTTTTTTATATTTTTGAAGCAAAACAAATCTCACAGAAGTAAAGAACGTTTTTTCGTAGGGCTGTGTATTGGCAAGAATCTGGCAATACGATGCGTATCACGATACATGGGTCACAATTCAATATATTGCAATATATTTCGATACTGTTCGATAAGGCAATATATTGGGATTTTTTAGTATTTTTTTTTAGTATAATTTTAGAAAAACTAATATTTAAAAAAAGACATGATGTTCATAAAAGTCAAAGAAGTTTAAGTTTAATAATTCAGTGCACAGAAAATCAAACTGCCAGTTTGGGATTGTGGTTCCCAGGTTTTTAGTGAGCTAATGTTTCTATGCTAAAGTAGGCCAAAGTTCAGCCATAGCTACATTGTTAGCTTCTAACAAAAAGTCAGGCACTGCTGTTAGGCAAGGACACTAGTGGTGCGTCTCAGCATAGCCATCAAGCAGTACGGGGTTTAAACACAACATAAATGGGAACCAGTGTCTTACATGACAATTTTTGAGCGTTAAAATAAAAATCTATATTGCCTTTTTCAAAATCGATACAGTATTGCAAAATAAAATGGTGTTTTAAATATCGTGCTATCTCAGACGTTGCTGCCTGGAATGTGTAATTGATGTTCCCGATAGAACATGTTTAATACTATAATTGTCCATTTTGATCTATTGTTTCTATTATGTTCACCGGTGCAGCTCCAAAACCAATTTTCACGATACGTAAAACTGAGGATGGAGTGCTGCTGCAGTGTAAAGTTCATGGCTCTCCAAAACCTGAAGTAGAGTGGCTGGACAGTGCTGGAAAGATCCTTCCTGCTGAGGAGCCCCAGGTCTCAGAGAGAGGAGGCCGTTTCTACATCACTCTCACCGCTACTGTGACCAGGGCTGACTACTATCGCTGTGTAGCCACTCAGGAGACACTCCGCCATCAGATTTCTACAAGGATTTATGTCAATGGTGAGATTTTTACTTGTTGTATTTTCATATTCATTTAATTGTACCTATATGTTATTCTTTTTTTTCTTTAAATGAATGTGTCTTCAGACTGAGAATAAAGGAAATGGGGATGAAGAAATCTGCTGAAGTTGGAAATGTTTCAAACTGAGTGAAAACTTCCCACTGAAACTCCACTTCATTAATCTACAGATATAATAGCAAGAATGAGTTTGTAGTTAAGTACTGTTACATATTAACACACACAGTTGGTTTTAGGGATGCAACTAACGATTATTTTCATTGTCGATTAATCTGTTGATTATTTTCCTGATTAATGGATTAGTTGTTTGCTCTCTAAAATGTCAAATGGTGAAAAATGTGGATCAGTGTTTTCCAAAATGCCCAAGATGACGTCCTCAAATGTCTCGTTTTGTCCACAACTCAAAGATATTCAGTTTACTGTCACAGAGGAGAGAAGAAACTACAACATATTCATATTTAACAAGCTGGAATCAAATCATTTTTACTTTTGTCTTAAAAAATTACTCAAACCGACTAATCGACTATCAAAATAGTTGGCAATTAATTTAAATTTGAATTAATCTAGTTGGTTTGTACATTCCTAGTTAGCTGTATCTTATTTCTGTATTTTCAGTATTTTGTGCTGAATAAAACCCAAACTTTATAAAACATTCAACAGTCAAATTCACAGATTAAATAGAGACCAAACTTGACTTTGTCGTCAGTCTGAATTCACCTTTTAGGAGCCCGTACATCATCAGTTGTTCTCTTTGTGACTTTCTAATACTATGATTATACACTGATACTAAATGTGTGTACATGATACACCGTCACATTAACAGAGTTACATTTACTGTTAGTAAACATGTTTCAGAGAAGGATTTCAGGGACAGAAATGATGAACATTGAGAAGTGTTGGAGCGTCAGAGTAACACTTATACTACCAAAACACAAGTTATTAAATATTACACCATAGAGAAAATAATACCCAGATCTTGTTTACTTCACTTCATCACTGTACAGACTGAAGGTCAGCTCTGATTCTGAGACTCTTCTCTCTACAGTTAGTTTCTTCTTTCCAGTTGAGATGAAAACATGCAGACAACAAAGTCTGTAGTGTTTTCTGCTCTAATTCCCCAAATCCTTTGGGAATGAAAAGGTTTCTGATTCTTACATACAGCTGAGATCGTCGTTAGAAATATTAACACAACCTAACTACTACATGTAACTGTGGAGTAGCTGATTCTTCTCTTCAGAAAACACGACATAAGACATGTTTAGTACTGTTACGTTATATAATGTTACACTTGATGGCCCAGTTATGTCTGTTAGGCTGCATATTTCCATCTCACTCAACTGCTGATCTGTATGAGCTGCAATCAGATTAATAAGAGAGTGATTTATTAATTATTGTCACACATGAATCACAAACAATGAAAATCATCAATAATTAAAACCATATCTATCTTTAATATTTAATTTCTACCTAGAAACTGAACTCCAACTAAAAACTGGGACCAAACTGTAACTCTGAATAAATACAGTGATGGTATATCACTCCTGGTAATAATTTGATACCATGGAGGCAAATAAAGTTTTTCCTGGACAACGTAAACTTGTTATTAGGACTCGTTGCTCTGCAGTGAGGGTCCCAGATGACAAACCTGTTCTTTACACTTCATTCACTGCAGCAGAGTGTTGGTTCATTAAAAGAAGAACTAACTGAAAACACAGCATTAGGTTTTAGACTCAAAGTGAAAATGAAGATGGAAACAATAAAACTTTCCACATTCTGGTTTCTAACTCTGGTCAGGGATCCTCCTCTTCTGTCTGAGTCTGAAACCAGGAATTAGTTATGTTCACTCACATTCACTAACATCTGGCTTGTTGTCTGTATTAAATGTGACACTATGCACCTCACTAAAGCGTGTACGCGCTTTGAAAATGTTTCAAACTGATTGGAAACATCACACTAGACTGAAGAATGAGAGTCTGGAGGGAAATAAAAGTAAGGATCAGTATGAACATGTCTATCATGACGCTCATTTTGTAAATCTTCTCTTGCAAAATATTTAAACCAATTGTCATAACCTTTCATTTCAAACAGAAAGGTTTCAAAAGTCAGAAATAAATATATATATATGAAATATGTCTAACAAAAATAACTAACCGATGCATTCAATTACAGAAGTAACATCTTTATCCCCATATTTTGATATGATTTTAATATTTACCTTTACTTTTTTAATCAGTTTACATTTTTACAGTTAGATGAAATAAATGCAGAAAGCTATGCAAAAATATGTACATCATGTATGTGTCAAAAAAAATGTAATTCATGTTTTTATCTTTCATCAGCGTACAGCTCTGGACCGCAGACACATCCTTCAGGTATGTTATCTCTACAGTCATGCCACTCATAGAAAGACATTAACATCTGCTATTCATGTAAATAATACTTTTAGTTTTTTATGAGCATATTCAACTGACGTAATCGACAAACCTAAGCAGGATTCAGCAGCTGGGTCCAGGGGCGTCATGTATAAACGTTGTGTACGCACGAAAAGCTTTTTATAAAAGATTTATAAAAATTAACTTGACGTGAGAATGTGCGGGCCTTCCGCGAAGTCTTGTCTGGCTCTGTAACGTGGCGAATTCTAACTGAAAAGTGCCGAAACTCACCAACGTTACAAAATAAAGTTTCCACTTCACTTACTGGCATACGTCTGTGATGTTGTCTATGAAGTTGTCCAGGAACAAATGCTGTGTCGGGGATGATTTGTAGGCTATGTAAGTGAATAAGGTGTACCCGGTCCACCAAACACTGGGCCGTCTTGACCAGTGGCGGTGCGTGGCAAATTTGACCGAGGAAGCCAGTGAGCTTAGTATGTATACTTGCTCCATCGTATGTCTGACAAATGAGCTTTGTTTCAGGATTGTAGTTGGCAAGTGCCCGCATCACCACAGCAGTTATGGCTTCAGCATCTCGTTCAAGGCTAACGTCAAAGAAACCAAGAAACCGCTCACATCATTCCCTTTTTATTTACGTAGCGGTAATTAGTCTGCCGTGGCTACTGATCCCGAAACACCGGGATAGACCGTTATCGCTATGGGTATTTCATACCCATACTGTCAAGATGAAGACAAAATATCTCTATTTATTAAAACAAAGGCACTTCGTGGTGTCAAAACAGTACTAAGGCTTCGGTAATAAAACTGGAACACAGGTACACACGGACGCTCCACAAGCGAAAAAACAAAAACAAGAATAAAGTCCAAAATCCAAGACAGAACCGACCAGGCACGGGTAACACAGGATATCGGCACAAAGCTACGACAATGGTACAGAATATGCCTACTACAAGCTCAAACACTGAGCCACAAAACGCAAGGGTATAAAACACGTCACTGAATTATATTAAATCAAATCAAAGTCAGTCCTGACATAAACACTGAAATAGAGAAATGCATCCTTAAGTTTTTGTAGCACAGCAATAGCAAATTAAAGGCATAAAGATATTAGGCCTGCGTGTTAAGCTGGGCCTAATAATTGTATAACAATACGGTAGGATAATTAAAAATCGGTGTGACCTCATTCTGGTTTTCCAATATGTAGGCTAAGTAGGCTTTACACAAGTGAAACAAAAACACAATTATCTCCAATAATTCGTATGAACTTCCAGTTGAACTGTTACTGAACAGTTGATAAATCATGCCAATTTAATGCACAGCGGCAGCATAATAATAAACCAGCATTATTACCTTGTGTTGCAGTCATAACACTAAAAAGAAATCCTCATCTCCAAAACGTCTAGCAGGAAAAGTGTGAGCCGACACTGGCAGCACTGAGTTGACGTTGATGTTCCCTCTGCGGCTAGCCTGGTGCTGCTAGCTTGGTTTACAAGATTAGCTCCCTCGTCGTCTGTTGCTAGCAGGGTCGCTACTTCATTCAGTTACAGTTTTCTGCCTCCGGTCCTTTACGCTTTTTAGCTTGTGGTCAATCCAAAATGCGCTTGTGTGCCATGGCTAGCTAGCTAGCTAACTTCTGTACTGTTGACCAGCCGGGAAAGTTTCCACAACTATCTTCACCACTCATGAATGAGCGTCAAAGGTGCACGGAGCGCCTCGCTCGCTTCAGTTGTAGCTCAAAAGCAAGTTATAGTGAAGTCATTTTTAACAAGAAACTCAAGATCACCATCCATTGTGTAAACTTGCTGTTAACTGACTGTTAGCTCAGCTGACGGACGCCAGTCGGCGCCACTGCGTAGTAGCGTACTGTTACCATAGTTACGCATCTGTCTGAGGCATGTGATTGGTGAGAAGCCAGGTTCAACCTGGCTTCCCTGTTTTTTTTATTTATGATAAATTGACCATTCAATGTCGAGCTCGGTCAAACCTAGCTTCAATCTGATTGGCTGAAAATATAAATTTTTTTCTCTAAGGGAGGCCAGGAAAAGCTGGCCTCCTTTGAGCGTTTTGGCCACTAGACAGAGCACAGACAGGACAGCGCCACACACACAGTGCAGAGGGGCGCTGTTTCGCTCTACCAGCTATAGAAGAAAATGATAATGGAATGTTTTGATTAGGGAAATTTATAATTCCTACGATTAAAAATATAAAACATAATTTAAAATATTCAAATATATTTTAAATTATAACATTTATTGTAAAAAAAATTTTGTATTATTTTATTTAAAAATAAAATTTATTTTATATTTTAAATTATGTTTTATATTTTCATGGGGAGGCCAGGCTTCCTTTGGCCTCCTAGAGAAACCGCCACTGGTCTTGACTGTCTTAATTCTGCACATATTTCTGTTACTGTCGTCCTATTTACTATTTCATTATTTCATCCATGCGTGGCGCAGCGGATCACCTGCCGTGGAGATGCTGGCCTCACTAGGGGACCGTTCGGTATTTATGGAATGGACCCCTGGAGGGTCATGTATTTTTATTCTTTGTTGATGGGAGGATCATCCAATTTGTTTTAGTCTACAGGGGAGGGTCTCCTAACTTTTGTATTCACTAGTGCAGTGCCCGTCGAAAATGTGCCTGTTTGGAACGGGCCAATTGCTTGGCCTATCATTGCTGCTTGTAGAATTCTTCAACACCAAATTGTACCCAAAATTACTTACAGAAGGACTCCAAACCACTTCATATGCAACTCCCCTGTATACCCTACTGACTTACAGTATAGGCTACTTCTACATCAGAGGAAGACATTGTACTACTATATTTACCTGACAGAATCAGAATGTAATCACAAAATATCACAATGACATGGATGTGGAGTAATCAGACATTAGCCTCATGGACTCATGGCAATGTGTTACCCACCTTGCCCGTTATGAGAGCTAATCAACACATACAGTATCTGTGTTCATCAACCACCAGAACCAGACCGTTTGTGTGTGGGTGCGTGTGTGCAGAGAGACAGAGACAGAGAGAGCGACAGAGAGAGAGAGATAGAGAGACAGAGAGAGAGAGAGAGAGAGAGAGAGAGAGAGAGAGAGAGAGAGAGAGAGAGAGAGAGAAAGATGTCTTGTTTCGTTTGATCGTTAACGTAGTGGTACTTGGCACATGTTTGTGGGTATGAGGTGTATGTCACATTTTAGCTGCCAAAGCTCTGCTGCTCCTTATCTGTCTCTTATCCTGCTCACTGCTCACGCAGTGTGAGAGGGGGAGGGGCCAGCGGCTAGAGCAGCAAAAGCCAATGTGTGCTTCTTTTACCGACGATATCTTTTGCGTTTCTAATCCAAACAACGTCAGACTTGGCACTGCACTTACCCGCGCCCATACCAAGACACCTGTCAAGTTTGACCTAACGGTTCGAGAGATATGCGCAGGGACGTCGTTAGGCCTGTTTTAGGGGGGCTGAAGCTACCCCAAAATGTTCCTAAGCCCCCCCAAATAATAAGAAAAATTATATATATATATATTTTTTCTCTTTTTTTTTTACAGTGCACTCTGTATCACTCACTACTTTGAATCAATCTTCCTTCACCATTCATCTGTTTGTGTCGTTGTGCACTGCAGTCAGTCTGTTTTATTTATATTTCACGAACTGTCAGCTGGTGGAAAAGGCCGAGACGGAGGCTCAACGAGCCCGCGTGCACGTAACGGTATGTGGACGAGCGAGGTAGAGCGTGACTGAAGAGAGAGAGAGCGCCTGGCGGCATTAAAACAAAGCAGTAAATCCGAGAAATAAAACGTTGTTTTCGCCGATTTATCACTCGAGATGCAACTGTAGCAAGCATCTCACTATCGCTAACGTTATCCAAATTCATATTTTGAAACAACAAATAATATATCCAGCTACAAAAAAAATCGAAAGTTAAACAGAAATACAAAGAGTCGATGGCTATGAAGATGATAGGCTACACCGTCCCGTCTCATCTCGTTGGTGTCTTTCTTTGGTCTGAACTTGCTACTGCACTTCACTGAGTGAGTGATAGGCTACAGAGTGAAATTGTAAATTGTTGTTAATGACTTTTATTTGCTTTAACTTTAGCTACGTTTACTTGAGGTAAAGATAAAGGGATGTTTTAGCTGACTATGGTAAACAATAGTCTAGCTAGAGTGAAATACAAGAAATACCTAATTAACCTAGTTAGTTATCCGAAGTTCTCTATTCTTTGCCATTAATATAGCATGCTATCTCTATAGTATTAACAGTCCCCACAGAATGTTGTCACTGAAAACTAAATGTTATAGTGTCACTGTTAATGCTATTGTACTGTTATATCCTTCAATTTTTTGAGCAGATGGATACTGGATGATATTTTGAGAGAGGGAGAAAGAGAGAGAGAGAAAGAGAGAGAGAGAGAGAGAGAGAGGGAGACAGAGAGAGAGAAACAGGAGTTTGGCAGGGCAGCTGATTCTGAGGGAATTGGCTTGATTGAGGTAAGTTATGTTATGGTGCTTTTCCATTACCAGTACATACTCGCCTCGCCTCGCCTCGCCTCGCCTCGCCTTTTTTTGGTTTTCCATTACGAAAAAAGTACCTGGTACCTGCTAACAGATACTTTTTTTCGCACCTCCTCAGTCGAGGTTCCAAGCGAGCTGAGGCGAGCTGAGAAGGTGACGCGAAACCCTGCAGGCTGCTGACTGGTCGGAAAGAATCGTCACTGATCACCGCATTGCCAGCGACAGACGGCATTTTTAAATAGTTTAGCCAGCGGTGTTTTTTTGCTGCCGGAGACTCCACGCAGAGCTTTCTCCGTAGCATACAAGTGGCCTGATGGTTATACTGGTGCGCTGGTGTGTGTAATGTGTGATGTGTGTGTGTTGAGTCGCCGTATGTGTGCGTGTGGGAAGCTGGTGAGCGAGGGAGAAGTGAGAGAGTGACGGCGATTATCTCCGCAGCAAGTAGCGACTCTAGAGTCATATATATGTGAGAGAAACAAAGCGAGTAGCGACTCTAGAGTCATATATATGTGAGAGAAACAAAGCGAGTAGCGACTCTAGAGTCATATATATGTGATCACGGTGGGAAATCTGGAGCAGTAAACGTTAACTATCTCTTTGATATCATGTTGTTCACGGAGACAGAGAACCAGGAATGCGGCGGGGATTTGTCAATGGGAAAAGCAAGCTACTAAGCCACGCCCACGTCAGTCGCTATGACGACCAGCCACGCTGAGGAGATTCTTAAAATCTGCAATGGAAAACGGACGCGAGGCGAGGCGAGTAGAGGCGAGGCGAGGCGAGGCGAGTCGAGTAGGTACTGGTAATGGAAAAGCACCATTAGTGGTCTGCAGCAATGGTTCTCAAAGTGGGGCCCAGGGACCCCCAGGGGTCATTGAGGAGGTCCCCAGCAAAAAGTGAAATAACTTATTTTCACTATAATTCCATCCATAATTAACACAATGTTTCATAGATTCATTCATAGACTTTCTGTAATAAAACATCTTAAAGCAAAAATCCTATCAAATGGGGACCTCTGGACAAAATCTAATCAAATGGAGGTTTGTGGTCTAATCGGCATTTCAGTTTAGGGGTCCTTGATGTCTAAAAGTTTGAGAACCACTGGTCTACAGGGCTAAGAAAATGTGAGGCGTTTTGTTTTCTTCCTAAACAGGCATTTGTTGGCAGGTCTAGGCACTAAGGCATAGCCTAAACTAAATTATTTTATGATATTTATTATATATGCTATATTCTGACCAACTTAACTTTATACATTATGTTATACAGTATGTAGATTTTGTAGGCTAGGCTCTACATGAACATACATACATATCAGTCCCTCCAGGAATTTGCGATGTTGCGATTGCAACAATTCATGCAAATTCAACCAATTACCCTGGATTTTATTTTTAAAGTATAGTATACACAAAAAAAATATTTTTGTTTGCAATTTTCAGTCTCTCGCAACTTCATTGCAACAAAAATATAAGTACGTTCCCCCCATGCAGCTTTGATGCAGCTTTGAAGTATCTAAAAGCTAACATTAGAATAACATTTGTAAGTAAGATTTTACAAGGTAAAGTTTTGCATAGCCTGGGGGGCTAAGCCCCCCTGTCTTTCAATCCTAGTGACGTCCCTGGATATGCGCTTAACACCCACACACACACACACACACACACACACACACACACACACACACACACACACAGACGTTCCTGCAATTTATAGATAGATGAGAAGAGCAAAATTTCAAACTGGCTTTGGTGCATATTTATCCATGTAGCTCTCTCAGTCTCGGCCCCTATCACTAGCAGATGGGTCCCTCCCTATTTAATCAGCCAGACCTGTAGCTTAGAGACTGTGGGATTTCCCAAACTGAATAAATTCTGCTTGCACATATAAACACAAAACTGCTTTGCTAGATCAATCGTGTTGTAACTGTTGTCTGCTGAGAAAATAATTTTATTCATTAGCATGATTGCCGTACTGTTTAGTTAAAAAACATCGAAAACACCGTACCAAAAACATAGCTGACCAGATGCAAGCTTTTATTTTGAAAAGCCAAAACTGGCCGCAGATAACACCAGCCAGCAGCCGGGAAGGCATGAGACGGGCGGTATACATTGACATAAATATAATGGATCAATAGACCCCGTTGCTCTGGACGGAGACCAGTGAACGCTATTAGAAGCATTTTTCCGGTGATCTCTTCCCTTACTGCGCAGCCTCCAACTGACAGAGACAACGCAAATGTGACGTGAGCAACGTGTCTGAAAGTTGTAAGTGTTCTGGTAGCTGTGCCAAGAGAAATCTCAATCATTTCCAATCTTACAGAGACGGAGAGTGTAGGTATATGTAAGGAGATAACATAAGCACAGGCTAATTATTGCTACCTAACATGCTAGCTAACATTCGTAATTAAACCTAAACAGCTAATGTAAGTCGAAACTGCCTGCGAGCTTCTCCTGTACTATACGGTAATTCCTCTACTGTGTGACAGTAAGTCACTTGGTTATGACACAGTCGTTATCGTATTTTTACAAAAACGTCTGCTACGGAGCCATACGTGAGGTACAAGGTAATGGAGCCTTTTATACATTGTCGTGTTTCTTTAGAATTAAACAATGGACAAATAGAGTCTTTAAACGCTTCAGATGTAAAGTTATTCACAGTCAAGTGATGTAAAAAAAAACAATGGCGGTCAGTGGAATGCTAACAAGAGGTGATACCTTTGTAGCAACAAAATGGCGCCATCGGAGGTTCGAGTTCTGAAGCAAAGCTTACCCCCTTGGCGGTATATCCTTTCGGTCCCGGTGATTAGTTGTGAAATTGTACAAACAACAGCCTTTTTCAAGGGATTTGAGAAGGAAGGAGTGGTAGCATGCAAGCTCCCAAATTGACGCTCGTCTGAGAAATTGAGTTTTGGATAATGTTCAGCTTCGGCACTTTTACCTATGCTAAAATATTCAATGACTGAGGAAGCCTAGTGACGAGTCCATAGCAACCAGTGTTGAATTACCCAGTGTGCTTTGCTGAATGGTCACGATGTTTTATTGTTTTATTTCATGTGAATACTAGTTTACTAGCTGAGTAACTTAGTATTTGAAGTAACGCAGGAAGTATGCATTTAGTTTCCATGCTTATTGTGTTTCCACAACATTAGTGAGTAAATCTACTGAAATGGCAACCACACCATAACAGAGGAGTGAAATGCGTCAGATGAGAGTGCAGCCATTTAGCCCTCTGTGTCGTGGCTGTAAAAAATACAACATGGAACTCTGTATATTGTGCCAAGGACAAATCGGTACACTACATTATTAGGGATGGTCAACCTTTTTCTCCCAAATCATGGCGGACGTTCATCTTCCATGACCACAGAAACTGGCATATTAGGAAAGTTTTATCTCTAAAGTTTATAACAATTGAATTTCTAGTGGAAAATGGATACTACAGTTGCGCTTTCTGTCTTCAGTGAAAGCATACAACAGTTAGTTTGTTAGCTAGTACCTATTTTTTGTATACAGTACTGTTACCTAGCAACCGAGGCTTGAAGAAACCAAATGGTAAACAGTTATATAATGTTCCATAAGAACTGCTAAGTGAGTGGTTAGTACACTTACCTTTGGTCTAGGAGTTTGGAGTTTGATTCCATTGGGAGGCGATCTTATTTTTTTATTTTGGATTGGATAATTTGCATGCAATTGCGCAAGTCAGGACCCGCCAACGCGAAATTTTTCTTTTTTTTTGCAGGGTAGTAGGGGAAGACTCATGAATATGCCTGCTCTGGTTGGGTTAGTTAGGTTTAGGCAAGTGGAGTGGGATTGGTTATGGTTAGGGTAAGAATGTCAGGGCGATAATATTCCAAAAATGGGTAATACATGAGTAGTATGGATAACTGTGTGTAACTATATGCCAAGGTACTGTAAATGCACAGGGGTGCAAATAGCATACATTGATATTTGTACCAGACGGGGTATCAATAGAACACATTCCTGTGTGCACCGGCGGGGTACTAATAGCATTCATTTCTAATTGCACCAGGGTACAAATAGCATACACTGCTAATTGTACCAGGGGTGCAAATAGCCTCACCCATTTCTAATTGCACCAGGGTACGAATAGCATACACTTCTAATGGCACCAGGGGTGCAAATAGCATACACTGCTATTGTACCAGGGGTGCAAATAGCCTCACCTAGCAGGCAGGGTCAGATCTATTTTGACTAAAGGTCCCAAAACTACTCCAGTGGCCCCTTAAATAAATAACGAACAGTCCCTAACCTCTCCTCCTTTGGGTCGGATCTCTTTCGCGCTGGACTCAGTTTCACTGAGCGTACTAAAACTTTGAAAATAAATGGTGTTAAATCAGTGAGATCAAACTGCTTATTGTGCGTAATTTGGACTGACACTGAGATGCATGTCTCAACGTGTGGTAACTGGTGGCTGCCACTCTCCTCTTGATTTCAACTTCGACATTAGACATACAGTATATTATTATTTTTTTAGTTCACCATTTGCCACTCTGGGCATTTTCTTTTATTGCTTAGTCAAAATGACAAACCTCCAAAGAGAAAAAAAAAAAGTTCTCCTCCACCTCCGCGATCAGCACCTCAACCTCACAGTCGGTGAAGTTTTTTTTCCGTCTGCAGAGGTAATACCCGTTGTGATTGGACAAAGAATGATGTCGGGGGCGCATTTATAGTAATTTCCATATAAATTGATGGAAGGAGGCAAGGCGGGGACGGTCGCTCGTTCATGTGCGCTCAATTTCACGTTGATTGTGTATGTAAGGAAAGATGCGCAGGACCTGGCGTACGCCCGGTTTCATAATATTTCTATTATGGTACTTTTCAAGTTTTAGCCGTACGCCATCTTCTGGTATGAAAGCTGCGCAGTCTTTTATACATGAGGGCCCAGGCGCGCGGGAACCTATTTTTGACCAGGGGTGTTGAATAACAAAATAATGGATGTCTGACGATTTCTCCCTCCAGTTAATATTTTAGCGCAGTATATATGCAATGGTACTTACAGGCATTGCCCTCACAGCAGAGCTTAGATCGGAATTATCTTTAAAGCAACTTATTCTTTTTGCAAAATAACCAAAGTTTTAGTAGTTCTTTTCCACACATATTCCCATATTTCAGGATAATTACCAATTGTGCCCAGTAGATGGCACTCTAACACAAGAAAAGACACAAGAAGCGGCTTCTCATGCATGCTCATCAGCTTTTGCTGATCATTCATGTGTACTAAGACCATGACAAATACAACTGTCTTGATCTTCATCATTTTGACAGCTCACCAGCCTCCTTTCTGCATGGTCAGTTACCTTTAGATGACCTTTACATTTTATTTGTATATTTTATTTAAAATTAAAAGGGTCACTTAATGTGCTGTCTTTATTTACTTACATTAATCTCATTCTTCATTGGTTTGTTAAGGTTATATAGTCTGTCTCAATATTGTGTTGTAAATAAAATAATAGCCCATTAGGCCTAGCTGCTCATGGATGCTGCATTTCTATTACATTAGATGTTATATTATATGTAAAGAACAGTAGATGACTCGCTATAAATCATTAAGAGACTAGGCTATAAGTAAGAAAGAAATGTATGGAAAATGATGATTCAATTTAACAAAAGAGTTGTTTGAATTGCTTCAGTACTTTTATGAAGAGTTAATACATTTAGCAAGAAGCTCCTGAATGTTACATTGCCAGGGTAACCATATAACAACACACATCAGCTGATCTGAGAAAGCCAAGTGATGAGAGCCAACTGAGTAAAACATTAACAAGCGGTAACTATTTATCATTACAGCATTGGGTATAGGCACCAGTAAAATCCATTAAACACTAAAATTATAGATAATTTGGCGTTTCAACTAAGCGGCACCACAAAGGTATGCATCAAAATTATATGCTATATAGCGGTCAACCATTTACAGGCATCAAAAGAAATCTGTCAACAGGATTGCCACAGCTATAGCCAGGCTAAAGTGTATTTTCATTTCCTGTGTTCATAGTTCAAATAACAAAGACATTTATAAATTACAAAAGTAAAGGTATGCATCAAAATCGATGTCATTTATAACCATTTACAGGGATCAATACAAACATGTAAACAGAACTGAGAGCTAGGCTAATGTATCTCTTCATTTCATATACATATTCAATGCATGTCCAGTATTCATAGTGCAAATACAATACATTAAACACTGGAATTAGAGATTAGAGTTCACTTTTTAACTGTCAAAGATTTACATGATAAAATATATGCCAATAAATATGCAAATCACAAGCCCTATAGTCTACACCTACTACCTTCATGGAAACACTGAGGTGGGAGACAGACAGCTTACTTTTAATTGAGTATGCCAAAGGTGGCCTTGCGTCCTACTGTGTTTTGAGCAATGGTTTTCATCAAAGGTTGAATGTCCAACATATCTAAAATATCCTGATGGATGTGACAACAAAGCCAGGTGTGTGAGCCTTCTTTGAGTCATCTTACTCCTCAACCATGTTTTTAGACCTTTCTGAAGAGGCAACAGACACACGCAGCGACAGACAAAGTTCCATGAACTTTTCCACTTCTTTCAGCAATTCTCTTTTTTGAGGATGCAGTCTACTCAAAAACTTTGCAATGTCAGTAGATGTTCGGAGTCCCTTGTCTTTAGTAAGGTTACCCAACAGTGTGAGCTGCATGTGTAAGCAAGAATTGTTTGTCTGGATAGGGTGATGGGAAGCAATGTCATCCAGACCTGAAAAAAGTCCACTGGCAGCATCGGTGATGGTTTTCTCTCTCTTGGCAGCCATTTTCATTCCAGCTCTGACGTTACAATATCCACAGCCTCAAGGAACTCCCGCTGCCACTGTTAATGCCCTGTGCATGGTGCGATGTCCTCCACTACCTGTGTGTCAGAATCTTCAAAATGTTATTCTGGATTGTGTCTGATATCCAGTTGTCTCTTTGCTGTATCCACTCACGTGCTTTGGACTTGTCGTATGTTCGGTCCAACATCATTTGCCAGAGAACACCATCCCAATGGATATGCCCCCGCAATGGAACTCCCTCACCAGCAAGGAGCCTAATAGATCTGAACAGCAGCTCCAGTGCAGTCCTTGCAACTTTCTGCTATTTTCCTACATTTTCAGATATCATTGCTGATATAGGTTTTTGGTTGAGAAATGCCAGCATTCACCGACTCCAGGTGCAGGTCAGAGCAATCACGTTGGGAAAATTTGCTTCTAGCTTTGCGCCGGTTTGTGAACCCTCCACTGGTAAAACAACTCTTTCCCTCGTCATGACGGAACCCCTTCTCTTTACCTTTGCAGCACACAAAGCACAGCACATAGTCCTTATCAGAAACATCATGTTGCCATTGCCACTTTAAGTATCACCCTGGCTGAAAAGTAAAAAATCCTTCCAGGATAACTGAAGTGGTTTGGCTGACAGGGCTTTTCAAATCCTTCTGTAACGTTAGATGCTATGATGGTGCAGCTAACGTTAGCCGAGTGGCGTGCTAACGTCTCTGGCTCTTCAGCTGCCCCAACAGAGTTTGCCTCGGCGGGGGACGAGGAAACATCAACTTTAACATCTCCAGATGAAATCTTGCTAATTTTAGCCGCATTACTATGCCGGAAGAAAAAGTCTTGTATCCTTTTCTGCGACATATTCTTCTCTACAACTAACGTTCCAGTCAACTAGCCTCACTTCTCAGCGAGTCACGTCACTTTGACCTCTATAGCAGCTATAACAGTTACTTTTTAGTAGGCTATATACAAACCTGTCCATAACCCTTTTTTTGCTATTTGCCTCATTATTTGATACATAAAAATATAAATAAAGTCAGACAGCATATTAGTAATTAGGCAGCACCCTTAGTATTCAATTCAATTCAATTTTATTTATAGTATCAAATCATAACATAGGTTATCTCGAGACACTTTACAGATAGAGTAGGTCTAGACCACACTCCATAATTTACAAAACCCCAACAATTCCAACAATTACAGTAATTCCCTCAAGAGCAAGCAGTGCGACAGTGGCGAGGAAAAACTCCCTCTTGGGAAGAAACCTCGGACAGACCCAGGCTCTTGGTAGGCGGTGTCTGACAGGCCGGTTGGGGGTGTGATGAACGGTGGCAATAGTAGTCACATTAATAATGGAACAGTGACTTGATGTAGCGGGAAGCTACAGGGTTCAGCAGGACGCAGCATGACATTGCAGGGCACCGCTGAGCTCAGCAGGGAGTGCAGCAGGACCACGGCGACAGCTGGAACCAGGATCTTGGTGCCAACGTTCTCCAAGGAAATACGCTGGGGGAAAAAACATAAGGACTCCGGGGAGTAAACTCCCCAGAAGCTAGGATTAGTAACAAGCATTTCTGGGACGGGATACACACAAATAGTAATAGTAATAGTAATAGAAAGGAGAGGAGAGAGCAGCTCAGTGTGTCAATGGAGGGAAGTCCCCCGGCAGTCTAGAACTATAACAGCGTAACTATAACAGCGTAACTAAGAGAGACAGGTCATAAGGAGAGGTAGCTTTTTTAAACTCAATCCTGGATTCAACAGGAAGCCAGTGCAGAGAAGTTTATACAGGAGAAATATGATCTCTTTTCTTAGTTCTTGTGAGAACACGCGCCGCATGTCTTTAGATAATGAGGTTCTGAGGTGTTTAGGTCCCAGTACAATAACTTCAGTTTTGTTAGGGTTTAACATCAGAAAATTATAGGTCATCCAGGATTTTATATCTTTAATGCACGCTTGAAATTTAGCTAGCTGACTGGTTTCGTCTGGTTTGATTGACAAGTATAATTGGGTGTCATCCGCATAACCGTGAAAGTTAATTGAGTGTTTCCTGATAATATTGCCTAGAGGAAGCATATATATAGGGAGAATAGAATTGGTCCAAGCACTGAGCCTTGAGGAACCCCATGGCTTACTTTAGCGTACTTCGAGGATTTATCATTAACATTAACAAATTGAGATCGATCAGAGAAATAGGACTTAAACCAGCTTAGAGCAATTCCTTTAATGCCAACCAAGTGTTCTAATCTCTGTAACAGGATTGAATGGTCAATAGTGTCAAATGCAGCACTAAGATCTAGTAAAACAAGAATGGAGACAAGTCCTTTGTCTGCAGCAGTTAGAAGGTTGTTAGTCATTTTCACCAGTGCCATCTCTGTGCTATGATGCTTTCTAAATCCTGATTAAAAGTCATCAAATAAACTATTGCTATGTAGAAAATCACATAACTGATTAGCAACCTCCTTTTCAAGGATCTTGGATAGAAAGGGAAGGTTAGATATAGGTCTATAGTTTGCTAAGACCTCAGGATTGAGGGTGGGTTTTTTCAGAAGAGGTTTTATCACAGCTACTTTAAATGACTGCGATACATAACCTGTTAATAAGGACATATTGATCATATCTAGTAATGAAGTGTTTACCACGGGTAACGCTTCTTTGAGTAATCTCGTTGGGATGGGGACTAAGAGACAGGTAGATGGCTTAGCTTAACATCAATTGTTGAAGGTCTATAGGATAAAAGCAGTCTAAGTATATGTCGAGACTAGTCGTTATTTCTAGCGACTCTGCGTTTAAAGGTGAACCGTTAGAAGTTGAGGGCAAAAGGTGACGGATTTTATCTCTAATTGTTGTAATTTTATCATTAAAGAAGCTCATGAATTCATCACTACTCAGAGCTAGAGGAATAGATGGCTCAGTAGAGCTGTGACTATCTGTCAGCCTGGCTACAGTGCTGAAAAGAAACCTTGGGTTGTTCTTGTTTTCTTCTATTAGTGATGAGTAATAGTCTGATCTGGCCTTTCTTAGGGCCTTCCTATAGGTTTTGAGACTTTCTTGCCAATCCAAACGTGATTCTTCCACTTTTGTGGAACGCCACTTACATTCAAGGTTTCGCAAGATTTGTTTTAATTTGCGAGTTTGGGAGTTATACCAAGGTGCTAATTTCCTTTGCTTCATCATCTTCTTTTTCAGGGGAGCAACAGAGTCTAAGGTCATCCGTAGGCAAGTCGTAGCACCGTCTACAACCCTAGTACCCTCCTTCCCACGCCCTTGGCAGAGTTGAACACTTCCACTGTGATACCAAGCAAAATAACATCAGTCATACGTTGATGTCACTGTGCCTCTGTGGAGTTTTAATCTGTAAACTACCTTGTATATTATTAGGTCTCGGAATTTTTGTCCCATTGTGTAAGTTATGACTAACATTCTCTACATGCAGTTACATACTTGCAGTTACATTGTGAGAGTAACATCACCTTCTTGTTCTGTGTTTCAGATCAAAACTTGAGGAAAGTGATGATTGGAGTTGCTGTTGGAGTTCTCGCAGAATTTCTGTTTTTGTAGGTGTTCGTTTAGCATCGTCCTGAAATGGCTCTACCTACAGTAAGTTAAAATAATGCATTGAATCAACATATCCATAATGTTCAGACAATAACATAACAGGTACTTTGTATCTATGTTATTTCAACATTGGAGTGGAAACTCTGGAAATTCGTTAAAAGCTTGAATACAAAATAATATATAAAAAAAGCCCAAACTGGTGACTAGGGCTTAAACATCGTTATCCACGTAAGATAAGCAGAAACAGATTGCATGATAATAACAGGCATTAATGGGGTCTTTGTTTAGTCTTCTTCTTGCTTAAACTGTAAAATAAATAGTGAAATAAATAGTGAAAATCGAGCTGTTCTGGCACGGTGCACCACAGAGCCAGGTCAAAGTCTATATCTTGATGACATTTTGTATGTCTGCTGACAAACCACTTTGTTTCCTGCAACTCTGATCTGCTGACCAAATAGAGATTCAATACTTTATTGCCATACAACTCGATTTGCTTCAGTGTGCTCATGACAGGACATCAACAAAGACACAAAAAAAACAAAAAACATAGAGCATATATATACACACATACGGTATCCCACACGGGATCACACTTGACACAGGCAGATAAAAGAAGAGGGCACAACGCTCACCACATATAGTACCTGGATGACAGTCCAGGAGGCTAGAGTGACAGATGTCAGGTTAAAGTGACATGGTGCATAGGGATGCAGAGCGCAAATCAATTCAATTCAATTAAATTCAATTTTATTTATAGTATCAAATCATAACATAGGTTATCTCGAGACACTTTACAGATAGAGTAGGTCTAGACCACACTCTATAATTTACAAAGCCCCAACAATTCCAACAATTACAGTAATTCCCTCAAGAGCAAGCAGTGCGACAGTGGCGAGGAAAAACTCCCTCTTGGGAAGAAACCTCGGACAGACCCAGGCTCTTGGTAGGTGGTGTCTGATGGGCCGGTTGGGGGTGTGATGAACAGTGGCGATAATAGTCACATTAATGATGGAACAGTGACTGGATGTAGCGGGAAGCTGCATCCACAACCTTATCCACAACCTTGTTATAAAAGTATTATAACAGTGAACAGAGAAGTGCAATTTATCCAGGCTCGTTAGGAGAACCTTTTTCCATGAGGTACTGGTTCAGTGATGGAGATCTGTTTAGAGATTTAATGGCTCTGCAGTATGTGCTGTTGAGAAAGCGGGAGGTTTTTGTCTTAATAGCTCTCAACCTTCTCCCTGATGGGAGGATGGTGAAAAGGGAGTTGGCAGGGTGAGTCTCATCTTGTAGGATCTTCAGGCTTTTCTGGTGGATACGGGCCTCGTAGATCTCACAAATGGGGAAGAGTTTGCAGCCTTGATTTTTGAGGCCATATTGACTATCCTGTCCAGCTGCAACCTCTGCTGGACAGTAGAACTGCAACATTCCCCCACAGGCTACCCCAAATTTCCTCAACTGGCGAAGAAAAAAAAGCCTCTGGTGGGCTTTTTTGGTAATATTGGTTATGTTATCCTCCCATTTTAAAGAGGATGCTATTGTTCTGCCTAAAATCCTAAAACTATCCACCCGCTCCACCACCTCTCCATTAATGTACAAGGGCTCCCAATGGAGTACAAGGGCTGGGACGCCTTCCCACGTCTGTGGAAGTCGACCACTAGCTCCTTAGTTTTGGAGACATTTTACTCTTAAATTGTGGATGGAACACCATTCAATCAGTGAGAGGACCTCATTTCTATAGGCAACATCATCATCCCCAGAAATCAGCCCCACCACTGTTGTATCATCTGCAAATTTAAACATTTTAACAGAATCTGTGTGTGATGTGCAGTCATTTGTGTACAGCGAATATAGAAGAGGTGATAAAACACACCCCTGAGGGGCACCAGTGTTAATGTGCTTGACATTAGAGATCTTGTTACTGATTTTGACCACTTGTGTTCTCTGCAATAGAAAATCCAAAATCCAGTGACATAAGGAATTATGGACCCCCATTTGTTGAAGTTTCTGAAAAGGTTTGCTGGGTAAAATTGTATTAAAAGGTTAAAGGTTCTGAAGAATGGAGTGGAGACATAGGGATACAGCATACTCAACGGACCTGTTTGCCCTGTATGCAAATTGGAAGGTGTCTAGCCTGACCACACTGGACTGATGTTTACATACTATTCTCTCAAAGATTTTCATTTTAACAGATACCAGTGCTACAGGTCTGTAATCATTCAGGCAACTAATTTTGTTTTTTTGGGCACAGGAATTAATACAGCAGAATATGTCCATATCTGTTAGATTTAGGGGTGGCACGGTTCACAAAACCCCCGGTTTGTATCACGGTTTTAGGGTCACGGTTTTTGGTTCTGTACGGTTCTTGTTATTTTTTCTTTTAATCTTTAACACTACAGAAAGATACTTCAGCATATGATATTTAGCTTAATTATCCACAATATAGGATACACTATTAAAAAATAGTTATATCATGTAGTCATGCACAAACTGAATTTGACTTGACTTTAAGCACATTATTAAGCACAGATTTTCATTGATGTTGTTTTATTCTCTGTCCTGCAGGTTCATTGTGAGACAAAAGTGACCCGGCAGAAAAGGAGCCAGAGCCCCAATCAACACCAACTTTAAACTTTAAATTTATCTCCAGATGTGTGTGGTATTGTATTTCTTTTCTAGTGAGGACCGCTTTGAATTTTAGAACAAAACTGATTTTTGGAGATTGAGGACATTTTCTCTTCAACTTCTTAAAAGGTCAGTTTGAGAGTTAAGACCTAGAATTGGTCTTAGTATGTGGATAACTTTTCAAAATTTTGAGTTTTGTGACTAGTGGTAATGTTAAAAAAGCAATTACTCCCACATACTCCACACATACTGCCTACTAAGACTGGGCGGTATATTGACTTTTCACAAGATGTGGAATGAGAATTTATTGATATGTTGAGTAGATATTGATATAGTGTTACATATATGACATTTCTTCTGCTCGTTTAATCCAAAAGAGTCTCAGCTTTCCAGTCAGAAGTCAGTGTGCAGAAATATACAAATACACCATTTTAGGTGAAAATATAAAAAATTGATACTGCATGAGAAAAACTGCATGGCATTATCATCAAATGTCTGTCTGTAAAGGGGAGACCTGTCGGTACCCATAGAACCCATTTTCATTCAGACATCTTGAGGTCGGAGGTCAAGGGACCCCTTTGAAAATGGCCATGCCAGTTTTTCCCCTCGCCGAAATGTAACCTAACTTTGGAGTGTTATTTATCCACCTTCCCTACGAGCAGAGATGGTAAAAGTACTCACTTCCTGTACTCAAGTAGAAGTACAGATACTTGTGTTAAAAAATACTCTGGTAAAAGTAGAAATACTGATTTAACCTCTTTACTCAAGTAAAAGTAAAAAGTACAGGCTTGAAAATTCACTTAAAGTATAAAAGTAAAAGTAGTCTTGCGAATGACAACCATTTTTTACATAAAGCTACCTGGACCACACAAATGTTACTGCAGTGCAAGCTGAGAAACGTCAGCAGAAAAAGGCTCTTTATATGCCTTTGCCTGCATTATAAATGTATGTCTGCTTATAGGCCTAAAATATCAAATATATGATTATTGTGAGATTAATAAGATTCTGAGTAGCATGATATGAATTCAAATGTGATTCTGTGAGAATCACAGATTCTGTTTCTCTTTTTCAATCTTCCCCTTAACATTTAAAGGAATCTGTATGTGTGTGTACTCAAATATAGCTTCTGGAAAGAAAATAAAGGATAAAATATTAATTACTAAACAGACATTAACTAAGAAGTTCCCCATACAAATAACAACCAGCAGAAAACAATAACGGTAACTCCACTGAAATTAATTGAAACTAAAGTAACAAGCCAATTTTGTTAAATGTAAGGAGTAGAAAGTACCAATATTCGTATTAAAAATGTAAGGAGTAAAAGTAAAAAGTCGGCACAAAAATAAATAGTAAAGTAAAAATATCTGAAAAATCTACTTGTGTACAGTAACAAAATATTTGTACTTCGGTACTTCCCATCTCTGCCTACGAGCTAGCATGATATGGTTGGTTTTAAAGGACCATAGGTTGTCTGGTTTCACATGATACCAAGATCTTCACGCTAGCTTCAAATCTAAGCTTGTTACAGCAACTGAAAGACAAAAAGTTGTCTGTTTCCGTCAGCAGGCCGTCAGAAAAGTGAGGGGTTGTAAACTCTCCTGGGGGAGACACTGAACCCTACGTCACTTCTGTCAGTCAGCCCAGCTCGTTGCATAGTAGCTAGCTGCCATAGGTGTGTGAGGTGAATGTAGAAAAGCAAAATAGTAATGTCCTCTATTTACCTTAACTTTCTGCTTACAGCTCTAAATAGTTGTAAAGACAAAAAAATACTTGTATATTATAAACTGCAACTTAAGGCTTAGCTAAAGTTAGATGTAGAGGGGTCCTTAAACTATGTAAGCTATGTTTAAGGTTAGACATATTTTAGACAACATTTTCTGTGCTTTTATATTTGACAGAATTGTTGCTATGAAGAATTATTAAACTTTTTGAGAATTAATGGTCAAAAATGTCATTCCTGATTTTTTTTCCATTTGGTAAATTATATATACAATTCAACCAAAACCAACCCATAATTCACTATGTGTGTTTGTGTGTGTGTGTGTGTGTGTGTGTGTGTGTGTGTGTATATATATATATACACGGAACATTTTAAATTAAACAGCTTATTAACGTGCACTTGTTTCCCCGTGTGCGCTGATGTGCTCATCTGTTGACATTTCCGAATGCCTTCCTACAGTTGCTTAATAAAAGCGGGATTTCCACACAAACAAACGTACATGTGTCATTAGTATGAGGAACAAAAAAGAGATTTTAACTGTGTTAACTGTGTCGGGCTCAGGTCGGGCTCGAACATAAATATCTTAATGCCTGTTGGGCTCGGGCCGGGTTCAGTTACTGCTCTGTCGGTTTTGCTCGTACAGAAAAATGCGGCCCGATCTGGACTCTAGTGTGAATGAATGAATGAGGGACATATAAACTGCTTTCTAAATGTACTCCATTCACCAAATATTATCCTGCTGCTTGTAGTTCCTTAAAGTTCTGAGCTACACATGATGGGCATTAAAAAAACAGAAGACTTCACAGAACTGAAGCATGCTGTCATGCTGTAAAAGAAAGTAAATTACTTTTTTTAGACATTGTGAAATATAATGTGACTTATTTTTTTACTTTGATATTTGTGTCATATGACATGTTTTGAAATTATTTTTTGGGGGGGGCGCTTTTTTTGGTGGGGGGGGGGCATACAAAGCAGTTCTTTGAAACTGGACAAAACAACCAGCACTACTTTATTTAAAAAACATCATTATCAACATACAAGATTCAAGTTACAAACATAAGAAGATAGTGACTCTGACTGAGTTTTTTTTTTTTTAACTATATCCTCCCACCCACTACCAAAAAGCATGTTAACTACTTGAACATACATTTTGCTCTCCTTTCCTTCAGACATACCTGACAGTATTGGGGTCAAAGTCACTTGAGTCTTGTATGCTCTCAAAACAGCAAATGAGATCCTCTCTGTCCTCAAAAACAGTATTGATGACACAGATGTGAAAGTTCCATCTGACGTTGCTGGATCTTGGCAGTCTATGGGCAACCACTTTATCCAGAAAACATGGCAGATGAGCTTACTTTTCTGATCCTCAGGAAGGATAGTAGCAAGACGCTGTTTTAGGACAGTAGCAATGGACTCAGCTGTAACTGACTGCAGAGGGATGAACTCAAAAAATCTTTCCTGCATGTTGTTTTTGTCAGATCCACAAAATGTCACACAGCCTATTATCCTCGACAGTATGTGTCGATTTTTTTGTCACCTCTTCGTTGTGCCTTCTAATGCCCATCCTGTAGCCTTCATCTGGCTAGCTAGTTGTTCAGCAATGCTAACTCTGCCAAAAAACGTTAGCTTCATGCTATCATCAAGATGTCTGTGACTACTTTCATGACATTTGCATTTTTCAGAGAGATGTTTTTTCTGTTGTTGTCCACAAAACCTCAGTGCATTGCTATCATCACATCCAGCCAGCCAACTCCGTTTGTAGCTCCGGTGTAGCTTCACCCTCGGTCACTGGCCTCAGCCTGCTGCTGGATTTGTAAATCGGGTTGGTCCGCTCAGAAATCCTTTATCCTCTTGTTTTCTTCCAGTGAACGTCTTGTAAAAGGGTTTTTTTGTAAATCAATAACAGAATTTGGTTTGACTGCTGCCATTTACTCTACGAAAGTGATCTGTCATTGTGTGATTTCTAAGCTTGCAAGGTTTTGGCGGAGTGAGTAGCGTAAAGTTGAATGAGATGTGTCGAGAACCAATCAGATTGGATAAAATAACATGTATCCAATTCTGATTCGCCAAGGATGCAGCGACCTGCGCCCGGAGGAGAATTTTTAAGAAACCAATTAGAGACCAGTTTCAGGTCGCATGCTGGCAGAAAGTTTAAGGACTTAAGGCCCAGACACACAGAGCTGACGTCAGAAACGGCAGTTGGGCTGATCAGTCTCCCCAAATTGGTCAAAAAAAGCCTCGGAACACACCAAAGCGACGAGACGTAATACGTCTCCATAACAGCAGGTGGCGCTAATCTGTATTATCGCCCAAAAATGAAAACCGGTAGCTGATTATACGAATGCGTCACGTGGGTCTTGTGAAATTCAAAGACAGACTGTCATGGCGGCTTGTTCAGTATCTCATATTGTACTAAAATAGTTCACCGAAACGTGTTTCTGAAAACATTTTAAGAGAGAAATAGGCCGTGCAGTTGCTGAATCTGTCTTCATTTCAGATCAACAAAGGTCAGTTTAGAAGATTTTCGTCAGATTTTGAGAGACTCTAGTCAGGCTCATTCCGCTCCCCGTTTCCTGGTTAGCACTCTACCAATCAGATGGGTCATTTGAGTCCGACTGCCGGCAGTGCCTGCCCCGCCGATTATACATGTCAAATCGGCCAAAATGAAGGCTGACGGCCCCTCGGACGGACCACGGCACGGAACACACCGAACAGACTCGAGTCACCGACCTCATCAGACTGTACGACGGCCGACTATCGGCTCGGTGTGTCCACACCTTTCCATAGACACCCATTTGGCCGGCGTCCCTGCCATGGATTTATTAAGAGAACGGTCCCTGCCCATGAAACCGCAGGAAACATATAAAAAATAGAACATAGTTAACCGATTAGAGACAGTTTTATTAAACCGTATGAGTAAACTATTTTATTTTATTTATTTTTTTAATTAAATTTTTATATCATTTTTGTATACATTTATATATCTGGAATTTTAGTGGGGGCAGTGCCCCAGCGCCGTCTATTGACAAGCCGCTAGCCTGGTTGACACCAGACCCTTCTCAGTTGTAACTGAGAGTGGGTCTGGGAAAGGTTCATTGACAGTTAATTTCCAAAGGGGCGTCACCAACGCACGCCACTCAAGTGCCTCTGGGCTCATTGGATAGTCATTCAACCAATCAGACCAACGATACGGGTGACGCTTTTCACATCCAACTAAAAAAATGTGATTCTGGTTTTTGGTGTCATCCCTCCACGCCCTACTGTCTCCTTGCAGGTGTTGCATATTGCTAACTTGTTATCTTCTGACCACACGCTAAAGAATTTCCAAACAGCTGATATATTGCAGGTTAATTCATGAGGCTCCCTACATGTGCAAGAATAGCGCGGACACGTGCTTCACACCACGAGCGGGTACACTCCACACACGGCGGAGAAGTTGAGAGAAAGGAAAAAGAGACTGTGTCTCTGTCCGTGTGTGCGTGCGTCCTTGAGAACTGTAACTCGTATAACTTATGTTGTCAGTTAATTATAGCGTTGACCGGTATAAAATCGGCATATGTCAGACTGACCTGCCGGTCCCTGGTCATGGTGAAGCACGGCTTCGGTAGCCGTCATGTTGAATGTAAACAAAAAGCTGCTCGCCGTCACTGCGCTATCCTCGTCGCGTAAAGCCCGCCTCAATGGTTGTGATTGGTGTAAAGCCCGCCTCAGCGGTTGTGATTGGTGCCTCAACTTTGAGGACATTGGAAATGGGTTTGAATGGGCTCTTCGCTAGACTGATCTGCAGAGCAAATCTCAAATTTGCCGGAAGTTCGTCAGGGTTTACCCAGGCTAACAAGCCACCACTGGTGACAAGCATCTTCTGCTTCTTTTCATTTCTGAATGTGCTAAGCCAGATACAGTGCACACTGAACTATATACATGTACGTTTTTATGTTTTATCTGATGCACTCGCTCATTTCAATCAGCACTTCATCTTCTATCCAAATGTTTGAAATAAACATGAAATATGTCAAACTATGTTGTGACTGTTGTGGATGTTTCTGTGTTCAAACTTTGATAAAAGAAACAAACTACAAACATACTTCTGATACTACAACATGTTTCTTGGCTGCTCGACAGTTGGTTATGAATCTTCAAGATAAACTGGTAAGAGCTAATGAGGTTTAACCCTTTCTCCGGCTAATTTAAATAGCTCACGTTACTGTACACGTTACTGTACACGTCCAGAGCTTAGCGCCTGGAGACGATTGTGATGGGTTTAAAGAAATGCAAACAATCCACAGCAGGTTTATTTAACCCTCCTATCCCATAATGCATCTGTGGTGTAGCCATACTTTACTCCACAGTTAAATTATCAGAAAGTATTGATCACACTTTACCTGGTTGTTGATCCAGTACGGCTGCATTTTGTTCACAGGAACTTCTTTTCTGTGCAACATTTAGTTAATTCACTTTTATTGTGAAGAAAATTCACCGGAAAAGGTTTTACTTCTGCTGATAAAGTGGTCCGGGTGTGCATTAAAAGTGAATATATTGCTTAATCTGTAGCTCTATAGTTTTTATTTAATAATCTGCTTTAATGTTGGCGTGGAGATAAAGAGCTTTTTGCAGTTTGCACACATTATGAGCAGCTCTTGTGCATGATGCATGAGATGCATAGTTATGTGAGGATGACGCTTTTATTCTGAAGGATTTGTGTGTGGTGCTGTTGTTGCAGTTTGCGTAATCCTCGAAACCGAAAGTGTTTCTGATCAGCCAATCCCCGTTAGGAGTGTCTCCATATCTGTTATAAGAGACGTTGTGATGTTAAAGTTTGATTTTAACAAGAAATCGCCAGCGATGGAGCTTCTTCCTCTTCTGTGTCTCTGCCTCCTGACTCGCTCTGGAATCACGTCTGCTCAACTAAACGGTAAGAAAACTGAGGTAGGCTATACGTGCAGTTTAGTGTCCCAAAGTAATTTTCCAAAAACTGAGTGTCCCAAATGACGAGGGTCTTATTAGAGACAGGTTAGTTTATTATTTTCCAAAAACTGAGTGTCCCAAAGTTACCATAAAGCTACCATCTGCGGGGTTATGACTGGACTCCCCCGATCGGGTCCGGGTGATGAGAGCCGTTCCGGACCGGGTCGGGGGTGCGGCCGAAAAGCGCTGTTTAAACGGGTTTTGAGCGGGTGGGGGTCAGACAAGTAGGCCTATCATGATTTCTTTAGGCTACACTGTACATTGTAGCAACTGTGTGTATTAGTGCCCGCTTGTAAATAATGCACATTTAGCAACAAAATTACTTTTTGAGCGGCAAACTTGTCACGCGCACATTAACTAGGCTATAACCCACCTGTTAAACATCACAGGTGGTTTAGCAGGATCATAATTAAGGACATCGTATGGGGGGGATTTGGGACACTAAACTGCACGTATACCGAAAACTGATCATTACACTGATTTATGTATTTGCAAATGTAATTTTTATTTTATTTAAATGTCTGAAGCATCTGTAAACATGCAGAGGTCTGGAAACATCCATCCATCCATCCATCTTCGTCCGCTTATCCGGTGTCGGGTCGCGGGGGGAGCAGCTCCAGCAGGGGGCCCCAAACTTCCCTTTCCCGAGCAACATTAACCAGCTCCGACTGGGGGATCCCGAGGCGTTCCCAGGCCAGGTTAGAGATATAATCCCTCCACCTAGTCCTGGGTCTTCCCCGAGGCCTCCGCCCAGCTGGACGTGCCTGGAACACCTCCCTAGGGAGGCGCCCAGGGGGCATCCTTACCAGATGCCCGAACCACCTCAACTGGCTCCTTTCGACGCAAAGGAGCAGCGGCTCTACTCCGAGCTCCTCACGGATGACTGAGCTTCTCACCCTATCTCTAAGGGAGACGCCAGCCACCCTCCTGAGGAAACCCATTTCGGCCGCTTGTACCCTGGATCTCGTTCTTTCGGTCATGACCCAGCCTTCATGACCATAGGTGAGGGTAGGAACAAAAACTGACCGGTAGATCGAGAGCTTTGCCTTCTGGCTCAGCTCTCTTTTCGTCACAACGGTGCGATAGATGGAATGTAATACCGCACCCGCTGCGCCGATTCTCCGACCAATCTCCCGCTCCATTGTCCCCTCACTCGCGAACAAAACCCCTAAGGTACTTGAACTCCTTCACTTGGGGTAAGGACTCATTCCCTACCTGGAGAAGGCATTCCATCGGTTTCCTGCTGAGAACCATGGCCTCCGATTTAGAGGTGCTGATCCTCATCCCAACCTCTTCACACTCGGCTGCGAACCGATCCAGTGAGTGCTGAAGGTCACAGGCCGATGATGCCATCAGGACCACATCATCTGCAAAGAGCAGCGATGAGATCCCCAGCCCCACCGAACTGCAACCCCTCCCCATCCCGACTACGCCTCGATATCCTGTCCATAACTATTACCAACAGGATTGGTGACAAAGCGCAGCCCTGGCGGAGGCCAACCCTCACCCGAAATACGTCCGACTTACTGCCGAGAACCCGGACACAACTCTCACTTTGGTCGTACAGGGATTGGATGGCCCTGAGTAGAGACCCCCCTCACCCCCATACTCCCGCAGCACCTCCCACAGTATCTCCCGGGGGACCCGGTCATACGCCTTCTCCAAATCCACAAAACACATGTAGACCGGTTGGGCATACTCCCAGGCCCCCCTCCAGGATCCTTGCGAGAGTGAAGAGCTGGTCCGTTGTTCCACGACCAGGACGGAATCCGCATTGTTCCTCTTCAATCTGAGGTTCGACTATCGGCCGAACCCTCCTTTCCAGCACCTTGGAGTAGACTTTACCAGGGAGGCTGAGAAGTGTGATACCCCTGTAATTGGCACACACCCTCTGATCCCCCCTTTTTAAAAAAGGGGAACCACCACCCCAGTCTGCCACTCCTTTGGCACTGTTCCAGACTTCCACGCAATGTTGAAGAGACGTGTCAACCAGGACAGCCCCTCCACACCCAGAGCCTTGAGCATTTCCGGACGGATCTCATCAATCCCAGGGGCTTTGCCACTGTGTAGTTGTTTGACTACATCAGTGACCTCCGCCTGGGAAATCGACGACAATCCCCCGTCATCCTCCAGCTCTGCCTCTAACATAGAGGGCGTATTAGTCGGATTCAGGAGTTCCTCAAAGTGCTCCTTCCACCGCCCTATTACCTCCTCAGTTGAGGTCAACAGTGTCCCATCCTTACTGTACACAGCTTGATGGTTCCCCGCTTCCCCCTCCTGAGGTGGCGAACAGTTTTCCAGAAGCACTTTGGTGCCGACCGAAAGTCCTTCTCCATGTCTTCTCCGAACTTCTCCCACACCCGCTGCTTTGCCTCTTTCACGGCAGAGGCTGCAGCCCTTCGGGCCCTTCGGTACCCTGCAACTGCCTCCGGAGTCCTCTGGGATAACATATCCCGGAAAGACTCCTTCTTCAGTTGGACGGCTTCCCTGACCACCGGTGTCCACCACGGTGTTCGTGGGTTACCGCCCCTTGAGGCACCTAAGACCCTAAGACCACAGCTCCCCGCCGCAGCTTCAGCAATGGAAACTTTGAACATTGTCCACTCGGGTTCAATGCCCCCAGCCTCCACAGGGATGCACGAAAAGCTCCGCTGGAGGTGCGAGTTGAAAGTCCGTTGGACAGGGGCCTCCTCCAGACGTTCCCAATTTACCCGCACTGGTCTGGAAACAGAATTGTAATAATGCTGGTCAGCTGCTGTCACGTCAAAATGTTTCCTAATATTTAGCACAGATCAAAAATGTTGATAGTTTAGTAACTTTAGATGTGGCGTCATTTCTGGTGTGTGTGTGGGTGTGTGAGTGTGTGTGTGTGTGTGTATGTGTGTGTGGGTGTGTGAGTGTGTGTGTGTGTGTGTGCGTTTGTGTGTGCGTTTACCAGAAACTGTCCATCCGCTGCCAGCTGCCAGGAGTTGCTTTTCTTGATAAGCGAAAGTGATACTACAATATGACAAGCAGTGATGGAAGAAGTATTCAGAGCCATTACTTAAGTAAAAGTTCTATTACAATACTGGAATTGTAGGCTTTAACCCTTGTATTGTCCTTCGTGTTACGGGAACTTGTTTAGTGTATTCACCTTTTGTATTAGCCCCGCGGCCTCTGTCCTTCGGGTCCCAGGGACCCTCGCTTATTGTGACTCTATGCATTTGCTACTAGCCTCGCGGCCTCTGTCCTTCGGGTCCCAGGGACCCTTTGTGCAGCGTAAAGGCAAAGACAAAGCTCAAACCGCCGCGCGGGCCAAGAGGCTACTGTCTCACGCAGTCCGCACAGTAGGGCTGTGTGCAGCTCCCCACAGATGTATCTCTGGCAGCCACCGCACACGGTGTGTGTCTTGCGGTCCTTTTTCTTTGGACAGAGCTGACACCTCTTTCGCTTGCTGGGCACTGTCGGCGCTCTCGGTTCTGCTTCCTCATCGCCGCCTTCCTCCTCGTCGCTTTTCGCCATCCTCCTCGCCGCTTTTCATCGCCCCTCCTCCTCCTCCTCCTCCTCCTCCTCCCCGTCATCTCCTCGCTGGTCTTGTCGGGCTAGCCTGACACCAGCGCTTGACCTGGGCACGCCTGACCTCGCCGCCACAGCTTTGACAAGCGCAGCAGACGCCTGCGTGCGAGGGAGACGCGAGCGCTCTCGATGAGCGGAGTGACGAGCGCCCTGCCCAGCTGCTCGAGGAAAACCCTGCGCCTGTTGAGCTTGCCGCGCAGCCACTCGGGTCTGAGCTCGCCAGAGCACAAAGGCGTTGTAGTCGGACACGTCGAGGATGTTGTGGAAGACGGCGAGGGGCCAGCGGCAGCTGTACGTGCCGACGAGCTTGTCCAGGTTGTCCACGCCGCCCCTGGTGCTGTTGTAGTGCAGGATGATGTCGGGCTTGGCGGCCCTGGAGGCGCTGACCCGCGCGTCCCCCGTGTGCAGCGTGCTCAGCAGCACCACGTTCCTGTTCCTCTTGGGCACGTAGGACACCAGAGTGACGGTGGGCGTGAAGGCGAACCTGGACGAGAAGACCGCGCGGCCCTTGGTGTCGAGCAAGGCGCGCGGCAGCTCGGGCTTGTTTTTGCGCATCGTGCCCACCACGGTGAGGCGCCTCTGGTGGAGGAGCCGCCGGGCCAGCTCGTAGGAGGTGAAAAAGTTGTCGCACGTCACGTTGCGGGGGCCCCGCAGGCCCTCGGTCAGGTCCATCACCACTGGGCGCCCTGATTCCCTCTCGGGCTCGCCGCTCACAGACTTGCCCGTGTAGACCTGCATGTTCCACGCGTAGCTGGAGCCGGCGTCGCTGGCCACCCACGACTTGAGTCCGTACTTGGCGGGCTTGCTGGGCATGTACTGGCGGAAGGAGCATCGACCTTGGTGAGCGTGGGAGGAGAAGAGTGACGATGGAAAAGTTACAAAAACATACAAAAACACACACACACACACACACACACACATACATATATACACACACACACACACACACACACACACACACACACACACACACACACACACACACCGCGAAAGGGAACCAGCTGCTCGTCCACGGTCACGTCGGGGCCCGGGTTGTAGAGGCGAGGCAGCCGCCGCACCCAGGCGTCCCACACTTGTCGTATGGCCGCCAGTTTGTCCGTGGCTCGTCTGGCGCCTCTCGTCTCGCGGTCGTCGATCGCAGCACCCGCGAGTGCGTGGAGAATCGCTTGATCGACATTGTGCCGCGGAAAATGGCCCTGCCGCTCTCCTCGTGCTACAGGCTTTCCAGGGCCTCGCTTTCGGGACCTGTACACGCCGGCGAGGAGCAGCAGCCCGAGGTAGCCGCGCAGCTCCGTGACATCCGTCATTTTCCAGTCGTTGCCGCATTTCCTCAGGCCCTCGAGGTTCGTGGCGGTCACCACAATCTCTAGTATGCGCCGCGTGACCAACAGGTCGAACGTGGAGAGTATGTCGTGGACGCGTGTGGCCGCGTACTCTGTGGGTCCCGGGCTCTCTGGAGCGTTAGCGCATCTGTGGTCTAGGTCTAGGTCTTGGTCTTGGTCTTGGTCTTGGTCTCCGTCTTGTTCTCCTTCTCCTGCTCCTTCTTGTCCTGTGCCACGGAAATGTGGCCGAGGGTGACTGGGATGATACGTCTTCGAGGACCATTCGATTTCGCCGTTTCTCGACACAAACCTTTCGATCTCCTCCTCGTCCTGCTCATCCTGCCCATCGTCTTGCCCATCGTCTTGCCCATCGTCTTGCCCATCGTCTTGCCCATCGTCTTGCCCATCGTCTTGCCCTTCTTCCTCTGCTTCTTCTGCTTCTGCTTCTTCTTCTTCTTCTGCTTCTGATTCTTCTGCTTCTTCTGCTTCTGCTTCTGCTTCTTCCCGTTGCCGTACACCCTCTTGGGCTGCTGCAACTATGTCTGCTCCTCGTTCTTGTCCTTGTTCTTGTTCTTGTCCTGGTTCATCTCGGTCGTCTTCTGACGAACACCCGCCGGATGAACATTCGTCTTCCTCGTCAGAGTCGCTCTGGTCATCATCAACATCTTTTTCTTCTTCTTCTTCTTCTTCTTCTTCTTCTTCTTCTTCTTCTTCTTCTTCTTCTTCTGTCTTCTTCTTCAACTTCTTCAACTTCTTCCACTTCTTCCACTTCTTCCATTTCTGTGTTTTTTTTGTCTTCCATCTCTTCCACTTGGGGGACATTGCGTGCTGCACGTGCCTCGCGTGCTATGCGTGCCGCACGTGTCTCGCGTGCTATGCGTGCCGCGTGTACTGCACGTGCTGACCGTGCTGAGCGTGCTGAGCGTGCCTCTTGTTCCGCGCGTTTGAGAAAACGATGCAGCTCCAAATTTAGAGTCACGCAGCGGGCCATGCCGGCTGCTGAACCGAGTACAAAGTGTACAGAGGTCCAAACGAAGGAGAAGAAGAAGAACAAGGCGAAGCAAAATGACATAAATGAGAAGATAAATGTCAACAGTGTGTGTGTGTGTGTATAATAAAAGTGATTAGTAGGACGAGAACAAGGTGTGTTTCTTTCCCCTTTCCCTACCCTTTCTGTGTTACTACTACAAGCCAGAGCCGCTGTATTGGGGAAATACCACGGAATAACGTATGGGTCTCAGAGACCCGAAGGCCAGGGCCGCGGTAGCAGGGAAATACCACGGAATAACGTATGGGTCTCAGAGACCCGAAGGCCAGAGCCGCGGTAGCGGAGAAATACCACGGAATAACGTATGGGTCTCAGAGACCCGAAGGCCAGATCTGCGGTAGCGGGGAAATACCACGGAATAACGTATGGGTCTCAGAGACCCGAAGGCCAGAGCCGCGGTAGCAGGGAAATACCACGGAATAACGTTTGGGTCTCAGAGACCCGAAGGCCAGGGCCGCGGTAGCGGAGAATTACGACGGAATAACGTATGGGTCTCAGAGACCCGAAGGCCAGATCTGCGGTAGCAGGGAAATACCACGGAATAACGTATGGGTCTCAGAGACCCGAAGGCCAGGGCCGCTGTTTTGGAGAAATACCACAGAATAACGTATGGGTCACAGAGACCCGGAGGCGAGAGCCGCGGTAGCACGGAAATACCACGGAATAACGTATGGGTCTCAGAGACCCGAAGGCCAGGGCCGCGGTAGCAGGGAAATACCACGGAATAACGTATGGGTCTCAGAGACCCAAAGGCCAGAGCCACGGTAGCAGGGAAATACCACGGAATAACGTATGGGTCTCAGAGACCCGAAGGCCAGAGCCGCGGTAGCGGAGAAATATCACGGAATAACGTATGGGTCTCAGAGACCCGAAGGCCAGATCTGCGGTAGCAGGGAAATACCACGGAATAACGTATGTGTCTCAGAGACCCGAAGGCCTGAGCCACGGTAGCAGGGAAATACCACGGAATAACGTATGGGTCACAGAGACCCAAAGGCCAGGGCCGCGGTAGCAGGGAAATACCACGGAATAACGTATGGGTCTCAGAGACCCGAAGGCCAGAGCCGCGGTAGCATGGAAATACCACGGAATAATGTATGGGTCTCAGAGACCCGAAGGCGAGAGCCGCGGTAGCAGGGAAATACCACGGAATAACGTATGGGTCTCAGAGACCCGAAGGCCAGGGCCGCCGTAGCAGGGAAATACCACGGAATAACGTATGGGTCACAGAGACCCAAAGTCCAAGGCCGCTGTTTTGGGGAAATACCACGGAATAACGTATTGGTCTCAGAGACCCGAAGGCCAGAGCCGCTGTATTGGGGAAATACCACGGAATAACGTATGGTTCTCAGAGACCCGAAGGCCAGGGCCGCCGTAGCAGGGAAATACCACGGAATAACGTATGGGTCTCAGAGACCCGAAGGCCAGAGCCGCGGTAGTGGAGAAATATCACGGAATAACGTATGGGTCTCAGAGACCCGAAGGCCAGATCTGCGGTAGCAGGGAAATACCACGGAATAACGTATGGGTCACAGAGACAAGGAGGCGAGAGCCGCGGTAGCAGGGAAATACCACGGAATAACGTATGGGTCTCAGAGACCCGAAGGCCAGGGCCGCGGTTTTGGAGAAATACCACAGAATAACGTATAGGTCTCAGAGACCCGAAAGGCCAGGGCCGCCGTAGCAGGAAAATACCACGGAATAACGTATGGGTCTCAGAGACCCGAAGGCCAGAGCCGCGGTAGCAGGGAAATACCACGGAATAACGTATGGGTCTCAGAGACCCGAAGGCCAGGGCCGCGGTAGCAGGGAAATACCACGGAATAACGTATGGGTCTCAGAGACCCGAAGGCCAGGGCCGCTGTTTTGGAGAAATACCACGGAATAACGTATGGGTCTCAGAGACCCGAAGGCCAGAGCCGCGGTAGCAGGGAAATACCACGGAATAACGTATGGGTCTCAGAGACCCGAAGGCCAGAGCCGCGGTAGCGGAGAAATATCACGGAATAACGTATGGGTCTCAGAGACCCGAAGGCCAGATCTGCGGTAGCAGGGAAATACCACGGAATAACGTATGTGTCTCAGAGACCCAAAGGCCTGAGCCACGGTAGCAGGGAAATACCACGGAATAACGTATGGGTCTCAGAGACCCGAAGGCCAGGGCCGCTGTTTTGGAGAAATACCACGGAATAACGTATGGGTCTCAGAGACCCGAAGGCCAGAGCCGCTGTATTTGGAGAAATACCACGGAATAACGTATGGGTCTCAGAGACCCGAAGGCCAGAGCCGCTGTATTGGGGAAATACCACGGAATAACGTATGGGTCTCAGAGACCCGAAGGCCAGAGCCGCGGTAGCAGGGAAATACCACGGAATAACGTATGGGTCTCAGAGACCCGAAAGGCCAGAGCCGCTGTTTTGGAGAAATACCACGGAATAATGTATGGGTCACAGAGACCCGGAGGCCAGCGCCGCCGTTTTGGAGAAATACCATGGAATAACGTATGGGTCACAGAGACCCGAAGGCCAGAGCCGCTGTTTTGGAGAAATACCACGGAATAACGTATGGGTCTCAGAGACCCGAAGGCCAGAGCCGCGGTAGCATGGAAATACCACGGAATAATGTATGGGTCTCAGAGACCCGAAGGCCAGAAACCGCGGTAGCAGGGAAATACCACGGAATAACGTATGGGTCTCAGAGACCCGAAGGCCAGGGACCGGAGTAGTGGAGAAATACCACGGAATAACGTATGGGTCTCAGAGACCCGAAGGCCAGGGCCGCTGTATTTGGGGAAATACCACGGAATAACGTATGGGTCTCAGAGACCCGAAGGCCAGGGCCGCTGTTTTGGAGAAATACCACGGAATAACGTATGGGTCACAGAGACCCGGAGGCGAGAGCCGCGGTAGCAGGGAAATACCACGGAATAACGTATGGGTCACAGAGACCCGAAGGCCAGGGCCGCTGTTTTGGAGAAATACCACGGAATAACGTATGGGTCTCAGAGACCCGAAGGCCAGGGTCGCTGTTTTGGAGAAATACCACGGAATAACGTATGGGTCTCAGAGACCCGAAGGCCAGAGCCGCGGTAGCAGGGAAATACCACGGAATAACGTATGGGTCTCAGAGATCCATAGGCATGAGCCGCTGTTTTGAGAAATACCACGGAATAACGTATGGGTCACAGAGACCCGAAGGCAAGAGCCGCGGTAGCGAGGAAATACCACGGAATAACATATGGGTCTCAGAGACCCATAGGCCAGAGCCGCTGTTTTGGAGAAATACCATAGAATAATGTATGGGTCTCAGAGACCCGAAGGCCAGGGCCGCTGTTTTGGAGAAATACCACGGAATAACGTATGGGTCTCAGAGACCCGAAGGCCAGAGCCGCTGTTTTGGAGAAATACCACGGAATAACGTATGGGTCTCAGAGACCTCGAAGGCCAGAGCCGCTGTATTGGAGAAATACCACGGAATAACGTATGGGTCACAGTGACCCAAAGGCCAGGGCCGCGGTAGCAGGGAAATACCACAGAATAACGTATGGGTCTCAGAGACCCGAAGGCCAGGGCCGCGGTAGCGGGGAAATACCACGGAATAACGTATGGGTCTCAGAGACCCCGAAGGCCAGAGCCGCTGTATTGGAGAAATACCACGGAATAACGTATGGGTCACAGAGACCCCGACGGCCAGAGCCGCTGTATTGGGGAAATACCACGGAATAAAGTATGGGTCTCTGAGACCCGAAGGCCAGAAACCGCTGTATTGAAATACCACGGAATAAAGTATGGGTCTCTGAGACCCGAAGGCCAGAAACCGCTGTTTTGGTGAAATACCACGGAATAACGTATGGGTCTCTGAGACCCGAAGGCCAGCGCCGCAGTAGCGGAAAATACCACGGAATAACGTATGGGTCTCAGAGACCCGAAGGCCAGATCTGCGGTAGCGGAGAAATACCACGGAATAACGTATGGGTCACAGAGACCCGAAGGCCAGCGCCGCGGTAGCAGGGAAATACCACGGAATAACGTATGGGTCTCAGAGACCCGAAGGCCAGATCTGCGGTAGCAGGGAAATACCACGGAATAACGTATTGGTCTCAGAGACCCGAAGGCCAAATACCACAGAATAACGTATGGGTCTCAGAGACCCGAAGGCCAGGGCCGCGGTAGCGGGGAAATACCACGGAATAACGTATGGGTCTCAGAGACCCCGAAGGCCAGAGCCGCTGTATTGGAGAAATACCACGGAATAACGTATGGGTCACAGAGACCCCGAAGGCCAGAGCCGCTGTATTGGGGAAATACCACGGAATAAAGTATGGGTCTCTGAGACCCGAAGGCCAGAGCCGCTGTATTGGGGAAATACCACGGAATAAAGTATGGGTCTCTGAGACCCGAAGGCCAGAAACCGCTGTATTTGGGGAAATACCACGGAATAACGTATGGGTCTCAGAGACCCGAAGGCCAGAGCCGCGGTAGCGGGGAAATACCACGGAATAACGTATGGGTCACAGAGACCCGAAGGCCAGCGCCGCGGTAGCGGAGAAATACCACGGAATAACGTATGGGTCACAGAGACCCGAAGGCCAGCGCCGCGGTAGCAGGGAAATACCACGGAATAACGTATGGGTCTCAGAGACCCGAAGGCCAGATCTGCGGTAGCAGGGAAATACCACGGAATAACGTATTGGTCTCAGAGACCCGAAGGCCAAATACCACGGAATAACGTATGGGTCTCAGAGACCCGAAGGCCAGGGCAGCGGTAGCAGGGAAATACCACGGAATAACGTTTGGGTCTCAGAGACCCGAAGGCCAGATCTGCGGTAGCATGGAAATACCACGGAATAATGTATGGGTCTCAGAGACCCGAAGGCCAGGGCCGCTGTATTGGAGAAATACCACGGAATAACGTATGGGTCACAGAGACCCGGAGGCGAGAGCCACGGTAGCAGGGAAATACCACGGAATAACGTATGGGTCACAGAGACCCGAAGGCCAGGGCCGCTGTATTGGGGAAATACCACGGAATAACGTATGGGTCTCAGAGACCCGAAGGCCAGAGCCGCTGTTTTGGAGAAATACCACGGAATAACGTATGGGTCTCAGAGACCCGAAGGCCAGGGCCGCTGTATTGGGGAAATACCACGGAATAACGTATGGGTCTCAGAGACCCGAAGGCCAGAGCCGCGATAGCAGGGAAATACCACGGAATAACGTATGGGTCTCAGAGACCCGAAGGCCAGAGCCGCGGTAGCAGGGAAATACCACGGAATAACGTATGGGTCTCAGAGAACCGAAGGCCAGAGCCGCGGTAGCAGGGAAATACCACGGAATAACGTATGGGTCTCAGAGACCCGAAGGCCAGAGCCGCGGTAGCAGGGAAATACCACGGAATAACGTATGGGTCTCAGAGACCCGAAGGCCAGAGCCGCGGTAGCAGGGAAATACCACGGAATAACGTTTGGGTCTCAGAGACCCGAAGGCCGGATCTGCGGTAGCAGGGAAATACCACGGAATAACGTATGGGTCTCAGAGACCCGAAGGCCAGAGCCGCTGTATTGGAGAAATACCACGGAATAACGTATGGGTTACAGAGACCCGAAGGCCAGAGCCGCTGTATTGGAGAAATACCACGGAATAACGTATGGGTCACAGAGACCCGGAGGCGAGAGCCGCGGTAGCAGGGAAATACCACGGAATAACGTATGGGTCTCAGAGACCCGAAGGCCAGAGCCGCGGTAGCAGGGAAATACCACGGAATAACGTTTGGGTCTCAGAGACCCGAAGGCCAGATCTGCGGTAGCAGGGAAATACCACGGAATAACGTATGGGTCTCTGAGAACCGAAGGCCAGAGCCGCGGTAGCAGGGAAATACCACGGAATAACGTATGGGTCTCAGAGACCCGAAGGCCAGAGCCGCGGTAGCAGGGAAATACCACGGAATAACGTATGGGTCTCAGAGACCCGAAGGCCAGAGCCGCGGTAGCAGGGAAATACCACGGAATAACGTTTGGGTCTCAGAGACCCGAAGGCCGGATCTGCGGTAGCAGGGAAATACCACGGAATAACGTATGGGTCTCAGAGACCCGAAGGCCAGAGCCGCTGTATTGGAGAAATACCACGGAATAACGTATGGGTTACAGAGACCCGAAGGCCAGAGCCGCTGTATTGGAGAAATACCACGGAATAACGTATGGGTCACAGAGACCCGGAGGCGAGAGCCGCGGTAGCAGGGAAATACCACGGAATAACGTATGGGTCTCAGAGACCCGAAGGCCAGAGCCGCGGTAGCAGGGAAATACCACGGAATAACGTTTGGGTCTCAGAGACCCGAAGGCCAGATCTGCGGTAGCAGGGAAATACCACGGAATAACATATGGGTCTTAGAGACCCGAAGGCCAGAGCCACGGTAGCAGGGAAATACCACGTAATAACGTATGGGTCACAGAGACCCGAAGGCCAGGGCCGCTGTATTGGGGAAATAACACTGAACACTGGCCAGGGTCACAGAGACCCGAAGGACAACACAAGGGTTAAAGTAGTAAAAGTACTTTGATGTGAATTTTAAAATGTATTTATTAGTCTAAGAGCCCCACATTTAAATATTTCAACCAGAGAAAGTTACATGTTTTAGCCTACTCCCCTCCTCTCTCTCTCTCTCTCTCTCTCTCTCTCTCTCTCTCTCTCTCTCTCTCTCTCTCTCTCTCATGCATCTGTAAACATGCAGAGGTCTGGAAACAGAATTGTAATCATGCTGCTCAGCTGCTGTCACATCAAAATGTTTCCTAATATTTAGCACAGATAAAAAAAAATGTCATTTCTGGTGTGTGTGTGTGTGTGTGTGAGGGAGTGAGGTCTCCATTTTGTCATGGGAAGGTGGGACATTTCCGAGAAACTGTCCATCCTGCCAACTGCCTGAAGCTTAAGTAGAAATTACAATATGAAAAGTTTAGGTTTCCTTTGTTTATTTCGATCACATAAATACATAACATCACATACATAACATAAATGGTATACAAAAAAAAAGAAAAAGTGTCACCTTAGTTCATACAGGGTCATCTTAACTCATAATAATCCATTCTGATCGTTTAAGTTATAGTATTTACTTATTACACCTACACTTTTTACATTTTACAGTGGGGCAAAAAAGTATTTAGTCAGCCACCAATTGTGCAAGTTCTCCCACTTAAAAAGATGAGAGAGGCCTGTAGTTTTCATCATAGGTACAATTTAACTATGAGAGACAAAATGAGAAAATAAATCCAGAAAAATCACATTGTAGGATTTTTAATGAATTTATTTGCAAATTATGCTGGAAAATAAGAATTTGGTCAATAACAAAAGTTCATCTCAATACTTTATTGTATACCCTTTGTTGGCAATGACAGAGGTCAAACATTTTCTGTAAGTCTTCACCAGGTTTTCACACACTTGCTGGTAATTTGGCCCATTCCTCCATGCAGATCTCCTCTGGAGCAGTGATGTTTTGGGGCTGTCGGGGCAACACTGACTTTCAACTCCCTCCTAAGATTTTCTATGGGGTTGAGATCTGGAGACTGGCTAGGCCACTCCAGGACCTTGAAATGCTTCTTACGAAGCCACTCCTTCGTTGCCCGGGCGGTGTGTTTGGGATCATTGTCATGATGAAAGACCCAGCCACGTTTCATCTTCAATGCCCTTGCTGATGGAAGGAGGTTTTCACTCAAAATCTCACGATACATGGCCCCATTCATTCTTTCCTTTACACGGATCAGTCGTCCTGGTCCCTTTGCAGAAAAACAGCCCCAAAGCATGATTTTCACCCCCATGCTTCACAGTAGGTATGGTGTTCTTTGGATGCAACTCAGCCTTCTTTCTCCTCCAAACACGGTGAGTTGAGTTTTTACCAAATAGTTCTATTTTGGTTTCATCTGACCATATGTCATTCTCCCAATCCTCTTCTGGATCATCCAAATGCTCTCTAGCAAACTTCAGACGGGCCTGGAAATGTACTGGCTTAAGCAGGGGGACAGGTCTGGCACTGCAGGATTTGAGTCCCTGGGGGCGTAGTGTGTTACTGATGGTAGCCTTTGTTACTTTGGTCCCAGCTCTCTGCAGGTCATTCACTAGGTTCCCCCGTGTGGTTCTGGGATTTTTGCTCACCGTTCTTGTGATCATATTGACCCCACAGGGTGAGATCTTGCGTGGAGCCCCAGATCGAGGGAGATTATCAGTGGTCTTGTATGTCTTCCATTTCCTAATAATTGCTCCCACAGTTGATTTCTTCACACCAAGCTGCTTACCTATTGCAGATTCAGTCTTCCCAGCCTGGTGCAGGTCTACAATTTTGTTTCTGGTGTCCTTTGACAGCTCTTTGGTCTTGGCTATAGTGGAGTTTGGAGGGTGACTGTTTGAGGTTGTGGACAGGTGTCTTTTATACTGATAACAAGTTCAAACAGGTGCCATTAATACAGGTACAGACTGGAGGACAGAGGAGCCTCCTAAAGAAGAAGTTACAGGTCTGTGAGAGCCAGAAATCTTGCTTGTTTGTAGGTTGCCCCACTGTATTTTATTCTAATTTTGTTCTTAGGTCCCTCAGGATCTCATCAATTCTTAAAAAGTGTATTATTAATAATCTCTGTATTTTATATACATATTACATTGGGGCGGCTGTGGCTCAGTGGTAGAGCGGAAAGTTTGATCCCTGGCCCTGCAGTCCCATGTCCTTGGGCAAGACACTGAACCCTGAGTTGCCCCCGATGCTGCGCATCGGAGTGTAAATGTGTGTGTTTATCTGATGAGCAGGTTTGTACGGCAGCCTCGGCTACACCGTATGACTGTGTCTAAATGGTGAATGGTTCCTATACTATGTTAAAGCGCTTTGAGTAGTCGTTAAGACTAGAAAAGCGCTTTATAAAAACAGTCCATTTAACACAGATATTACGTGCAGAAGATATAAAAACAGGGGAGCCAGGGGAGACCTAGAACAACAAGGGATGCAGGAGAGGAGATGATGTGAAAGGGGAGAGACTCATGATGATTACTGGAGGTGAGGAGATGGTGCGGAGAGTGCGGTGGGTGACGGTGGTGAGTGACCGATTGTTGAGACTGAGGGTGTGAAGGGGCGTGTCCAGAGGGATAAACACAATGGCGAGCTGTTTAGCAATATCTAGGTCCAAAAAGTTTTCGTCTGCACTGGAGTCAACAAATGCCCCCAGAGGAAGTGTTATCTCCTGCCACGACAGGGAGACCTCCAGTAGGAAGCGAGGGTTAGGAGAAGTTCAGCCCGCCAGAGCTCCCACTGCTACTGGCGAGCCGACTCTTTTGGGGCGAATGGGGCAGGAGGAGATGTAATGACCGGGTTTACCACAGTAAATGCACATGCCGGCCAAACGGCAGCGCTCAATTTCCTCTGGGGACAGGCGGGCACGACCTAACTGCATGGGTTCAGGGGACGGAGGGGAAGGGGGTGCCGGAGGAATAATTGAGTGTGGAAACTAGAACAAAGACTGGCGAGCAACTCAGGGGCAGAAACTAGGATGGCAAAGGACTCAAGGGGAATATCTAGGATGGCGAGGGATTGATGGTCTGCTGGGTAGGGATGGCTGAAGTGAAACTGATGTTCCGAAGCTTTGTCGAGATCCCGAAGCGCAGATGTTTCGAAACACTGATCCGAAGCGTGATTCAAAACACCCATGCCACGTGACTACGGCTAAATGAAACATCGGAGTGTTTCACGAGTGTTTCAACAGGTGGCATGAATCAGAGTTTGATTGACAGGGTCGGGAACACACATCGCACATCAGTATAAAAGTGAAGTCAACGCACCTTGACCTCGTGGGTTTTTGTGAGAGGAGTTTGATTTTGAGATAGCGGATATTTGGTGATAAAGTGACATTCATAGTGCGAGTTGTTTAGTTATATTTAGGCTTACATTTAAATTTACACATTGACTGAGACAGACAGAGTATGGACCTACATACAGTGACACATTAATAAATAAATAGATAGATAGATAGATAGATAGATAGATAGATAGATAGATAGGACAGTTTATGGGAACGTTTTATTGATGAAGCCACAGTGGAAGTGAAAAAATACCACAACTATGCGTTTTTGCCCAGAACTCATGATCCCCTAACTTACTGGAAAGAGAGAGCAGTAATCTTTCCTCATTTGTATGTCCTTGCTAAAAAATATCTTTGCATGACAGCAACAAGTGTCCCTTGTGAGAGGATCTTTTCAAAGGCTGGAGAAATTATCTGTAAAACACGAAGTAGGCTAAGTCCTTCCACAGCAGAGAAATAAATATTTTTGAATGAAAATCTATAAAAAAGTGAGACATTGTGGCTTGATTTCTTTTATTAATATTCATTTTTTATGACCAAAATAGCATTATGCACAGTGAGGAGTCTACAAGCCTTACAAGCTTCACATATTAGAAAAATAATACAATACAATAATACATTTTTTATTTTTTTAATGGCTCGTTATCAAGGTTGTTTCAGATCAACACCTGCAAGTGACCACTAGGTGTCATCATTGAGACGGGTGTCAGATTGTTTCAAAGCCTCGACACAATATGACACATTTGTGTCGATCTGACCACCACTACTGCTGGGCCGGGGTTGAAGTAGGCTACTGAGCTTGATTGCAGATGGCTGGCAGGTGTGCGTGGTAGGAGAGCGGTGATGGTGAATTGGCAGCAGGTGTGTGTTGTCAGCTGGCAGGCAGTAGGCAGGAGGGAAGGAGGGAAAGCAAAAGAGACACAGGGAAAGGAACAGAGCGAACAGAAACAGCTAGAGAAAAATAAACAGGGACTCACAGCCAGAGGCTCGTTCCAGAAAGCAGGTTTAGTGAAAACTCTGAGTTGGTTAACCCTGAGATGAGGGGAACTCTGGGTTTTCCGTTCCAGAAAGAGAGGTAACTTAACCTCGGAGTCAGTTACTATGGTAACTGAGTCTGTGAACCTGACCTGGTCGGGAGCAGGTTTTCTTCAAGAAACTTCGAGTTTCTCTCAGTCTCCTCCCTCTGAACGGGGGGGAAACGGGGAAAAAAACTTGAGTTTCTCTCATTCTCCTCCCTCTCAGAGGGAGGGGAAACTCATTTCCTCATTCATTCATTCAGTCTGTATCAGGCGCATTTTAATGCAGTTTTATCTGCATGAATAAAAAAAACGTATTGATTTATGTTAGGCAGACTAAAATGTTTTTTTTCTCAAACATGTCATGTCCTTTTGTCGACGATTCTGTTGATGAAAAAGCTGTATTAATTCACAGAGAGTTTACGTCGGGAGATGATATTGAGTCCCGAATATACTAGATGTTTTTTCATTTCCACATAACCGATTTGAGAGGTATTTTTTATCACAGTCTATTAGATATGATACCTTATCCTTCCACTAGTTCAACATCGTGGACAGGCTTTAACATCCCAGCAGATTCTTTGTGTCGCATTACATTTTTTTGCAAACGGCAGTTTTCTTTATAACAGCAGCTGATCATATTGTAATAGTAAAGCCACTGTATGCAGAGCAATCAAAAAAGTGTGATCGCTCTGAAATGTTTTTTAAACATGTTCCCTGGACACAAACCAGTGAGAGCCATTAAAAAGAAATAAATGATTATACTTATAATTCTAATGATCATGGTGCTGCAGCCTCAGAATGGGAATAGTAGGCTATAGTTTACTTTTTCGCCCGCAGGATTGCACCTGAATAAAATTATAGGTGTAGCCTACATTTCCAGTTTTCACCAGTAAAGTTAACTGTGATTAAATATGAAATTAATACACTGTGAATGCGTACGCATTGACTTGAGCAGCAATTTTCTCCCACACCAATTCTCTCTCTTTTGCAGCAGCAGCCGCTGTCTTGCTTTTTTAACAAAATACATGTTCAAACCATAGACTGTTGGTTCAAACTCGCTCTTTGTGCGCATGAGTATTTCCGCCGACCCGTTTGTTTGTGGTTGTTACCATGGTGAATCGTAGAATCATGGCTCCATTCATACTGCCTTTTGTGCACGCGCGTAACCCTGAGTGAACATACTCCAAGTTGATTGAACAAACTCCTATCAGCTGTTCTGGGGTAAATCAACTCAGACATCAGGGTTTGACTTAGAGTTAGTTAAACCTCCTACCTGGAACGGACCCCAGGGGCGTTTCAGGAAGGAGGTTTAGTGAAAACTCTGAGTCTAACCCTGAACTCTGAGTTGATTTACCCCGAGATGGGAAACTCTGAGTTTTCGGTTCCAGAACAGCTGATATGAGTTAGTTCAATCAACTCAGAGTAGGTTCACGCGCGTGCACCACCACAATAAAAAGGCAGCATGAATGGAGCCATGATACTACGATTCACCATGGTAACAACCACAAACAAACGGGTCGGCAGAAATACTCATGCACACATACAGCGAGTAAAAAAAAAGCAACACAGCGGCTGCTGTAAAAGAGAGAATTTGCGTGGGAGAAAATTGCTGCTCGAGTAAATACATATATTCCAATATAGGCTAGTGTATCATCTTTAATCATAGTAGGCAAGTATAGCCTTTCATTTTAAATTAAATTTCATTTAAGTGCAATACTGCGGGCGAAAAAGTACTAAGCCTACTAATCCCATTCTGAGGCTGCAGCACCATTATTAACAGAATTATAATTCATAATATTTTATTTCAAAGGGTTTACATTGCTCCTTTTTAATGGCTTTTACTGGTTTGTGTCCAGGGAACACTACAAAAATGTTTTAAAAAAACGTTTCAGAGCGAGTAACATTCTTCTGATGGCGCTTTGCTATACAGTGGCTTTTACTTTAAAGAAAACTGCCGCTTTCGAAAAATATGTATGTGACACAAATAATCTGCTAGGATGTAGAACATGCCCAAAAGGGTGAAGTTAGTGATATGAGGACAAATAAGGTTATGTAGCCTATATGCATAACAGACTGGGAAGAAAAACGATACCACTCAAATAGGAAGTTTTCTGAAAATTAAAATGTCGGGGCTTCAATATCATCTCCCCAAATATAACACCCTGTGAAGTAATATAGCTTCTTCATCAACAAGATCGTCCACAAAAGGAAATGCCATGTTGAGAGATGGAACTCTCTGGAAAGTGATGATGGAGATGCTCACAGATGACGACTCAGATGACTTCAGATTATAGGCAGCTTTATTCAATATTGAATGAAGGAGACAACCATGTGCACAAGCTGCATGTACCTAAAGTTACTCCCGATCTTAGGATTGAACATACATTTTATATTTTCTGGGGCCGCCCAAGATAATACAATTTCTTTTGAAGTGTCTGTAAAAGGGCTAATATTTCACAAGCCCTAAATAATGTTTTTGTTTTACCTTTTAGATCCGTTCTCAAAAGACCAATCAGGGAGAAATATCCCAGGTGAGTCCTGATTTTAATAACGTTACTCTCTACTTCTCACATGTATGCGATCACAGGCCTGATATGATTCAAGTAAGTAAGTCCTGGGTTTAATAATGTAATCCGTGTGTTCTGTTTGGTTCCACAGTCCTGATAATTCATAAAACCTTCCTTACTGAATACATATGGAGACATTTAAATGCCAACATCATTTTAAGTTTGTGTAAATGTTAATCATTCAAATGTAAAAAAAAATCCTTTTTACCAATTTTTATAAAGACAGTGACTAGAAATAGTATTTGTTGTACATTGGTCATAATCCGTTGTCAATCCCAATGAAAAGACACACTCTGAATTTAAATCCTACTGAAAGTCTTGTGTATTTATGTTTTGTTTTTGTCACACTGTAATCCCCATATGCAAGAAGAAAATATTTGAATGCTTTAATTGTCCTGTAATAATCTACTGTTATGCTGTGTTCACAGGTGCGGCTCAAGAACCATCCATCACATCACTTAATGAGACAAAGGACTGGAGGCTGCTGCAGTGTAGAGTTAATGGCAATCCAAAACCTGAAGTAGAGTGGAAGGACAGTGCTGGAAACAAACTTCCTGCTGAGGAGTCCCAGGTCACAGAACAAAATGGCCTTTTCTACATCACTCTCAATGTGACTAAGAGCGACGTCTATCGCTGTGTAGCCACACAGACTATCCGCCATCAGATTTATGCTGAGACTAATGTGCATATAAGTGGTGAGATTCTTCATCATTCTGATTTTATCTGTGAATAATTTTGTGTGTGTTTATTGCACAATCAATCAAATTTTAATCACAATTTTGGCTTCACACGATCAAATTAGCGTGATTGAGCGATATGTAAAATGCATCATTCCGTTCATAGAACGCTCCTTATCAACATTTTTTTATTTTTTTTTGCAAAGCCAATCTAGTGCTCTGTAAACCACTGTATGATCACATGCCTCCATGAGCCAACTACTGAAGAATGAGAGTCTGGAGGAAAGGATCAGTATGAACATGTCTATTATGACGCTCATTTTGTAAATCCTCTCATGCAAAATATTTAAGCCAATTGTCATAACCTTTCATTTAAAACCGAAAGGTTTCAAAAGTCAGAAAAAATATATATATATAATATATCCAAAAAAACAACTAACAGATTAATTCAATTACAGAAGTCATATCTTTATCCCCATATTTTGATTTGATTTTAACATGTACCTTTTATTTTTTTAATCAGTTTACGTTTTTACAGTTAAATATATAGCTATATAAGAAATAAAGGCTGTGCAAAAATATGTGCATCATGTAGGCCTATATGTCCAAAAAAAATTTAATTAATGTTTTTATCTTTCAATAGCGGATAGCTCTGGACCGCAGACGCATCCTTCAGGTATGTTATCTCTATAGTCATGCCACTCATAGAAAGACCCTAACATCTGCTATTCATGTAAATCAGTGTTTCTCAACGGGGGCAGTACCGCCCCCCCAGGGGGCGTTCAGAAGATGATGGGGGCGTTGGAAGCAATTTTTTGTAAAGGGGGGCGTTGAGGTGCCCATGGCGGGCGTTTGTTTGAAAGCTAGTTTAAACCAAAGATTCACAATAATACATGTTTACACTTAAACTACTAAAAAATAAGTGGTCTGCAACATTAAAAGCTGCCAGTTTACAGCACTGCGACTGGACGAGACGGGTATCATAACTTTTCTGTCAGCTTTGTTTGGCGCAGCTCCCTGCTGCCTTCATGTAAACGGGACGTAAGAGCATCATCTTAAATGAGCTCTGTAGCTACTAGTGAAGCTGCGTTCGGATAAGAAAAGAAAAAAAGCAATCGCCGCGACGTCCTGTTGTACTCTTTAACCCCCCCAATGTAGCACAAGTACACTTTATATTCCACAGTAACAGTTTGTCGTCAGATGGTTTATAGAACACAATGTTTCCTACTGTACCTGAATGCAGCTTCATTTCACGGAGAAAGAGAGAAAGAAAAGAGACGTGCGAGAGAGATAGACTGTGCTTTGTTGTTTGGCAAACATTTAGCTGTTCCATAAACTCCCGGCCAGTTGAGGGCTTGTGTTTGGTGTTTTAAAACTTTCTTATGGAAGCGATAGAGGCAGTGATGTTACCGTTTACTGTACGGGACTCTCACGTCCCACAAAACGCAGCGCGATGTGGGGTTGCGTTTTCTCCAGAAGTTTATTTCTGCTATTTACTCGCAAGACAGGCGATAGCAAACCTAGACTCTTCTAACCCTAAAAAACGTCTTTCACTAACTTTCAAGGTTGTAAACTTCGTCGTTCTTCAAGTCGTTTGTCATCTCCAAAATACTTTTCTGTGTGCGTGCGTGCGTGCGTCTTCTGCTTTTACCCTTTGATAAGTGCCAGTTTGTTTTCCGTTGGAACAATTCGATTTTAGATTTGAATGAAAACTAGATTTGAATGTTAAATTGCTAGCTGTTTCTGATTGGCTACTGTTAGTGTTTATAATAATAATAATACTAATAATACATTTTATTTAAAGCACATTTCATGACACCCAAGGTCACTTCACAAACAAAAAAAGACATTAAAATTATAGTCATCTTCTAAAGGTGCTGAGGTTCACACCATGCAGCAGGCCTTTTGATAATACCTAATTATAGTTTGAATGTTATCTAGTCTTGGCTAGATTGGCTGCTGTTATTTAATTTGAATGTCAAATGGTTGCATTTTTTTTTAAAACCTGTAAATATATCATTTCTATTCACATGGCTTTTTTGATACCTGGGAAACTAATACATGTGTTGTTTTGCCATTCAATTTGAATTTTTGATTATTTTTGATAACAATAGTAACAACAATAATGGGCCTATATTAGGGCGTAATCATTAATATTTGGGGCAATTAACATACATAATATTTGATGGGGGGGCGTTAGGGACCTCGATAATGGATAGGGGGGCGCTGGCACAAAAAAGGTTGAGAACCACTGATGTAAATAATACTTTTTTATGAACATATTCAACTGACACAATCGACACACCTGCTCAGTTTTCAGCAGCAGAGTTGAACACTTCCACTGTGTAGCCAAGCAAAATGACATCAGCCATACGTTGATGTCACTGTAACTGGTGGGATTCCTCTTTGTGGAGTTTTAATCTGTAAACTACCCTGTATATTATTAGTTCTCTGAATTGTTGTCCCATTGTGTAAGTTATGACTAATATTCTCTACATCAGAGATCTTCAACAAGGGGTCCGGGACCCCTAGCGGGTCCTCAGAGTTGCTGCAGGGAGGCCACCAAATCATTGTTTGATAGTTTATAGATAGATAGATAGATAGATAGATAGATCGATCGATCGATCGATCGATCGATCGATCGATCTATACAGTATATGTCTGAAAATAAAAGTTACACAACATTGATGATAGGCTTACTGGCCTATAGGTAAGGTAGCCATCCACAGGTAGTTAATCTTAAGGATTCACTGTTCCACATTTTTTAAAACATGATGTATAAATATGTGAATATTTCAACAATGATGTAAATAGCTTAGTATTATATGCACCTTAAAAAGGCTCTAGGCCACCCTACAATAATGTTATTGTAGGTCCAGTTTAACATGCAACTCAAATTTATTAATTATATTTAGTTAAGGGTCCCTGCTCCGTCTTTTTTTCAGCTGAGGGGTCCTTGGCCTAAACAAGTTGAAGACCCCTGCTCTACATAATTGCAGTTACATTGTGAGAGTAACATCACCTTCTTGTTCTGTGTTTCAGATCAAAACTTGAGGAAAGTGATGATTGGAGTTGCTGTTGGAGTTCTCGCAGAATTTCTGTTTTTGTAGGTGTTCATCTAGCTCGGCCTGGAAATGGCTCTAACTACGGTAAGTTCAAATAATGCATTGTATCAACATATCCATAATGTTCAGACAATAACATAACAGGTACTTTGTATCCATGTTGTTTCAACATCGGAGTGGAAACTCTGGAAATTCGTTAAAAGCTTGAATACAAAATAATAAATAGAAAAAGCCCAAACCAGTGATGTAGGGCTTTAACATCCTTATCTACGTCACATAAGCTGAAACAGATAACAGATAATAACAGGCATTAATGGGGTATTTGTTTAGTCTTCTTGCTTAAACTGTAAAATAAATAGTCAAAATGCCAGTGTAGAATAAAATAAAACCTGCATATTTAAACAATCATGAATATACAGAGTCAAGAGTAGCTTAGGAATGTACTTTATGCTGCTAACCGCAGTGAGAAGTCGAGCTGTGCTGGCACGGTGCACCACAGAGCCAGGCCAAATTCTGCTGACAAACCACTTTGTTTCCTGCAACTCTGACCTGCTGACCAAATACAGCAGAATATGTCCACATATTAGATCTGTTTTTAATGTTAGCATCCTGTCGGTTTGTAGAAATCTTTTGCAACAGCAGTGACTTCACACTTCTCTAATACAGCTGAGCTTGATGGGGCAGTATATAGCGCAATAAGGCTGATGTGTGAAAGTACAAAAAGAGACAGAGGTAAAACTAAACTCTAAACCCCAGAGGTTCAGGAAGCAGCTACAAAAGTACTGAGAGCTAAACACAGACTTTTAGAAACTGAGCTTTCTCTTAACTTGTCAAGGAAAGTTAAGAGGGAGTTATTATAGTCTAAGCAGGGGCGTAGCACCAAATTCTGGGCATTTTCAATGGGCCCCTCCCTGCATCCACAGCTATTCATTCTAGCATCTTTTTGGGCCCTCCTCACATGAGGGCCCTGGGTACTCGGTCCCCTTTTTTTTAACTTTGTAAAGCGTTACAGTAGCATAACTACTTTTTTCGGTAAAAAGTAGTGTAACGCGCTACTACTGAAAATTTGGTTTTCAATTCGACTCAACGATACTTTTTCCAGGGACAGATTTGACAGCGACAATGACTTCTCAGCTGCACGCTCACAAGCTCCACAATGTAGGTGACAGAGGCTGGTAGTAGCAGAGCGCTGCAGCCAACGCTAACTTCTGAGAGCGGTTTAAGCTTTTCGGCTTTTTGCTGGACGGCGCTCTGAGCCAGGCAGACACAAAGCTGACAACCTCACAGATGGATACCGTGGTGATGGCCTGATACACGCAGCGGACCACTGTGGACTTGTGCCGGTTACACGGACACACAAGGATTTGAAAAGACGCTGAATGTGTCTATGACAATGCACGGACCATCGTGGCTGCGCAACCGGTACAAGTAGGCTAGATATGGACATTACACACTAACACCGTGTAACGCCGATGACCTGCCGATGTGCATTCAACCCGCCCTGGACTCGTTCATAATGAATCAGCTGTCACTCTGTGAGTAGAGAATCCAGTCTGCAGTGTAGTTCAGACACTTCACTGATAAACCAGAGATTGGCTTTATGGTCAAAGAGAGTTTTTGTATAATTCAGTCTCTGCAAGAGACGCCTGCTTTTAAAAGTAACGTAAAGACTTCAGATACAGTATTAAGGGACCAATAAAGCCTTTATAAAAGAGACTTCAGATACAGTATTAGGGGACCACTAAGGCCTATATAAAAGAGACTTCAGATACAGTATTAGGGGACCACTAACGCCTATATAAAAGCATCTAAACAGCACCATGCCATGGGACCTTGAAGTTTGACAGACATAGAGTAAGGGGTCAAAGAGTTAGTTCCTGACTGAAAGTGACACTTTTGACCAAAAACTTCCAAATTAGTTAAATCAGTGGTTCTCAACCTTTTTTGTGCCAGCACCCCCCTATCCATTATCCAGGTCCCTAACGCCCCCCCATCAAATATTATGTATGTTAATTGCCCCGAATATTAATGATTACGCCCTTAATATAGGCCTATTATTGTTGTTACTATTGTTATCAAAAATAATCAAAAATTCAAATTGAATGGCAAAACAACACATGTATTAGTTTCCCAGGTATCAAAAAAGCCATGTGAATAGAAATGATATATTTACAGGTTTTAAAAAAAAATGCAACCATTTGACATTCAAATTAAATAACAGCAGCCAATCTAGCCAAGACTAGATAACATTCAAACTATAATTAGGTATTATCAAAAGGCCTGCTGCATGGTGTGAACCTCAGCACCTTTAGAAGATGACTATAATTTTAATGTCTTTTTTTGTTTGTGAAGTGACCTTGGGTGTCATGAAATGTGCTTTAAATAAAATGTATTATTAGTATTATTATTATTATAAACACTAACAGTAGTTAATCAGAAACAGCTAGCAATTTAACATTCAAATCTAGTTTTCATTCAAATCTAAAATTGAATTGTTCCAACGGAAAACAAACTGGCACTTATCAAAGGGTAAAAGCAGAAGACGCACGCACGCACGCACACAGAAAAGTATTTTGGAGATGACAAACGACTTGAAGAACGACGAAGTTTACAACCTTGAAAGTTAGTGAAAGCCATTTTTTAGGGTTAGAAGAGTCTAGGTTTGCTATCGCCTGTCTTGCGAGTAAATAGCAGAAATAAACTTCTGGAGAAAACGCAACCCCACATCGCGCTGCGTTTTGTGGGACGTGAGAGTCCCGTACAGTAAACGGTAACATCACTGCCTCTATCGCTTCCATAAGAAAGTTTTAAAACACCAAACACAAGCCCTCAACTGGCCGGGAGTGTATGGAACAGCTAAATGTTTGCCAAACAACAAAGCACAGTCTATCTCTCTCGCACGTCTCTTTTCTTTCTCTCTTTCTCCGTGAAATGAAGCTGCATTCAGGTACAGTAGGAAACATTGTGTTCTATAAACCATCTGACGACAAACTGTTACTGTGGAATATAAAGTGTACTTGTGCTACATTGGGGGGGTTAAAGAGTACAACAGGACGTCGTGGCGATTGCTTTTTTTCTTTTCTTATCTGAACGCAGCTTCACTAGTAGCTACAGAGCTCATTTAAGATGATGCTCTTACGTCCCGTTTACATGAAGGCAGCAGGGAGCTGCGCCAAACAAAGCTGACAGAAAAGTTATGATACCCGTCTCGTCCAGTCGCAGTGCTGTAAACTGGCAGCTTTTAATGTTGCAGACCACTTATTTTTTTAGTAGTTTAAGTGTAAACATTTATTATTGTGAATCTTTGGTTTAAACTAGCTTTCAAACAAACGCACCCCATGGGCACCTCAACGCCCCCCTTTACAAAAAATTGCTTCCAACGCCCCCCATCATCTTCTGAACGCCCCCTGGGGGGCGGTACCGCCCCCGTTGAGAAACACTGAGTTAAATGAAGGAATTAAACTCAGCAACTGACAGTCCATTCTGTAAATTCTTGTTTGAATGTGAAACACAGAATGATACATGCAACAACAAAAAAACCTTGGAGTGTACTACACAGATAAAACCTGTAGAAGGGAAACTTGATATACATTATAAATTTCCATTCATGTTGTTCTCTTTTTTGTCCTTCAGGTTCATTGGGAGACAAAAGTGACCCAGCAGAAAAGGAGCCAGAGCCCCAATCAACACCAACTTTAAAGTTCTCTGCAGATGTGTGTGGACATTTTTGGAAATTGAGGACAAAACTTCTCAAAAGGTCAGTTTGAGAGTTAAAGGGGTGATAGAAGGCAAAACCAATTTTACCCTGTCATAGCTGAATAACGACAGTTTGGAGGGTAAATAGGACATACATAGAACCTCCAAATTATATTGACCCCTCTTTCCTCTGCAAATCTCACAATTTGAAACTGCCTCTGAAAACGGGCGAATCTGAACATAGCTAAAAGTTGACGTCAACTTCTCAAATCCCTCAAATCTCATACCATTTTTGGAAGAAAAGCTCTTGTTACAAATAGGGCCATATTCACAGGGTAGTTAAGGACCCATAAAATAGCATTCGGGCAATTTTCAGCCCAACAAACGTTACATACCCTAATAGGAGACCTTAAGGAACAGTTTGAAATACCCTATATAATCATCCTATCACCCCTTTAAGACCTAGAATTGGCCTTTGTATTGTATGTGGATAACTTTTTTAAATTTTGTAACCAGTGATAATGTTAAAAAAGCAAATGTGAAAGACAGAAATGTTGCACATACTCACACACAGTATGTGCAACATTTCTGAGGTGGTATATTGACTTTTCACAAGATATGGAATGAGGATTTATTGATATGTTGAGTATTTATTGATATAGTGTTACATATATGACATTTCTTCTGCTCATTGAATCCACAAGAGTCTCAGCTTTCCAGTCAGAAGTCAGTGTGCAGAAATATACAAATACACCATTTTAGGTGAAAATATAAAAATGTATACTGCATGAGAAAAACAGCATGGCATTATCACCAAATGGGAGTCTGTAAAGGAGACCAGTCGGTACCCATAGAACCCATTTTCATTCAAACATCTTGAGGTCAGAGGTCAAGGGATCCCTTTGAAAATGGCCATGCCAGTTTTTTTTTGAAGAATAGAAAGTAAAGTTTGTGTTCTCTTATAAATAGTTAGATTAAATCAGTTAATACTAGAGATGGCCCGATACCATTTTTTGCTAACTGATTCCGATCCCTGAACTTGTGTATCGGCCGATACCGAGTACTGATCTGATACCAGTGTGTTATATATTTTATTATGTTTTAACAACTGTATACTACTGTCCTTGTATGGATGTGATATTATTTCTATCTTTGTTGTCGGTCTGGCTCAGGTTAAACTCTCTGTGAAACATGAACAAACCCAAACAATGAATGCTACAGAACTTTCTTTTATTATCCAGTTTGACAGTCAGTTATAACGAAAATAAACTACTTTAACGTAGATTTTCTTTAGGGCTTTATTACATGGCATCGGATTGGTGCATAAACTCCAGTATTTCCCGATAGCGATACCCGCGTTTTAGGCAGTATCGGTATCGATACTCGGTATCGGACCATCTCAAGTTAATACTTCAGGATCTTTTATTTATGATTCTCAGCTGAAGGTAACAAGATTGCATTACCGTTGTCACTTAATATAATTTTAAAGGGGACATATTATAAAATAAATTGTCTTTTCAGTGCTAGTGCACAAACATTTAGGTATCTGGAGTGTCTACCAAACAAAAACTGAACCCCAAATTGTTCCCGATGGTCAGACAGCACCTTGCAAGGTAGCTTCCATGTCATCGGGGTGTGAATGGATCAATCACATATAAACTGCTTTATTATCCTGCCAATTGTAGTTGTTAAAAGTCCTAACTGAGCCAGATGTGATGGGCATTAAAAAAAACAAGACTTTATAAGACCAATGCCTGCTGTCACACTCTAAAATAAATGTGATTTTTTTTGTAGCCAAAGTGAAATCTAATGTGACTTTGTGTTGTATTTAGTAGTGATGCTGTAATGTTGTGTGGAGAGGAATCCGCTGACGCTGTTTCTTGATTATAAAGGTTTATTTACATCAACGAATTCAGCATCAATTTACAAGCCCTGCAGAGCTCATTTAAATAGCTCACGTTACTGTACTGTGTCAACTGTTAACTTCATTTAATATTCTGTGTGGCGGTTTTTTTCCACCAAAACAAGTTACAACCCAGAGTTTTTTTCTCCTATCCTAGAATGAATCTGTGGTTTAGCCATACCTTACTTCATAATCAAATTATCAGAAAGTATTTATCACCCTTTACCTAGTTTGTGATTTGTTTGCACACATTATGAGCTGCTTTTGTGCAGAATTCCTGAGTCAACATACAGTATATATAGAAAATGATGAATCAAATATGAAACATAGCATCTTTAAAGTTATGCAAACCCATTGTATCAATATGTCTGAACTGTGTAAGCCAGAAATATTTAATAATTTCTGCCTGAATGGAAGTTTAATCATAAAATAAAAAAATATATATTTTACTGGAGTGCCTTTTTATCATTTAACATCAAGAGGGTATACTAAAGATTAATAACACATTATGATTCAACAGCACACCCAAACTACAGTTTTCCAAAATGACCATAAAGAATCAACACCTCTCTGAAACAGTTTTATAACAACCGATTATTATAACCTTCATAGGATTTATTCCTGAGTGCTTGGTTTTAGCTATGTGTACCTAATACATTGGAATTAAAGGGATGTAGTTAGTACTGTGTTTTTTCATTGGGATGGATGAACAAAACGTGACCAATGCACAATTAATCCTATTTTTAGCCACTGACTAAAAAAAGAAGTTGTCTTCAACAAACATTTAGGTAAATAATTAATATTTACACAAACACAAAATACATTGTCGTATAAATGTCACAGTTTGGTCCACAGATTTAACCTTTCTTTTAATCATATCAGGCCTGTGATCACATACATGTGAGAAGTAGAGACTAACATTATTAAAATCAGGACTCACCTGGGATATTTTCCCCTGATCGGTCTTTTAATATTATAAAGCGCGGAGGTTGCAAGCGACCCGAGATTTACATGTAAAAGTGAATCAATAAATACAAACCCATTGTCATGTTGGCTGCAGAAGTCAATACAGACATAATATACGTCGTTTGAAACCTTAACTGTTCGTTTTTTTCAACGAATTGTAGAATCTAATCTTAAGCTTAACGACATTACAACAGTAGCATCTTTTTTTACGGCAGTAAACAGTTAGCAACTTACCTGCTCTCCTGTCTAGCCGCAGTTCAAATATAATTTACGGTCGAAAAATAGACATTTATGAACAAACGGGGGCTTGTTTTAAATAACAAAAGTCCACAGATTAAATTTACCTGGTTTAAGTTCAAGCGGAAGTAAAAATAACACAAATAAAAGTTGAGTGTGTCGCTAGTTTAGCTTTAGCGCCGCTCGACAAACTTTCAAAATAATAATTATAATAATCTCTACACCATGAACCAAGGCTTACAGGTACAAATCAATGATGGACTCTGGATTAAGTCTTGTAACTTCATTGTATAATAGTTGTTATAGCTGATATGTTTTGTAAAAAATAAATTATAACAAATGTCTGGCTGAGTATTTCAATCCCATGCTACTTTATACTTTTTACTTCATTAGACAGATATAATTACTTTGATCTTACATACGTATAAAACATATAAAATATAATACTTATTTGCTTTTTTGCTACTTTTACTTGAAGGGATGTATTGCTGCTTTTCAGCCTGCTTTGTATCATAACAATGTTGGTAGTATGTGTGAATTAATTATGGTAAAACTTTCTTCCATGGGACAAAGCCTTTATCAATGTCAACGTATCATTAAAGGTACACTGACCGATATACTGGATTGATTTGGCTAGAGGTAACTTTAATAAAGTATTGGTTATCGCCCAGAAGTGACAAATGGACATTAAATATAATTCATAGTTGTTATAAAATTGGAAAATAAAACTCTTATAAAACTAAAAATGTCTTTTCTTATCGGTGATGAGTCACATCACACACATGTTGATGTAGAGATCAGTAAATTCATCAACATCAGGACTCACCTGAGGTGGGCACTGCTCCGTCACCTAAAAGAGAAAACAAAATATGTTAAAGTGCTTATTAAATATCATTCATCAACTTGGTAGAGAGGCAACACTGAGAAAAACACCTGAACTTTGTTTCCTGTTTATTGAACAGAATTTGTCCTCTGATATGTTATGCCCGTTTTATCTTTTTACAAAAACTTCTGTCATCACAAGCTGCAGCAAAACTTACAAGAAATAAGTTTTAATGGCAAATTTAAATATCAAATACATTACGTTGCGTTTGGTTTTGTTTGTGTTTCTAGATGCTGTATGCAAGAATGTTTTAGTCTGAGAATAATGTGTATTTATGGAGTTGAGAGGGAAATATGCTGCTTAACAGTCAGAACTTATGGAATGCCATTTTATTAAATATTAAACAAATTAATAAATAAATATACATATGAAATACATCCTGAAATTAAAAAAATTTGGTAATATATAAATGAAATGCTGAATTTCGGCATTTTCGGCAAGATTTTTTGACACAACACTGGTGGAGAGTTATGGTGGTTCAGAATCAGATGGGGATCAGCAGTTTTAGCTAGCAGTCCGACCCGGTCCCCGGGGGGGTTTGACCTACTTTGACCTACAGCATGACGGCAGTAGCCAGTCAGCCTGGGAACCAGACCAATCTGCAGAGCTCATGTGTTATTTCCTCTGGCAGAAGGTGATATGCTGGTGATGCCAGGCTAGCTAGTTGCTTTTAGTCTGAGGCTGTGAAATAGCCACGCCCCTTCATCTGGAAATCACAAGTGGTTATCACAAATGTCACATATGAAATAAATTAAAGTATTTATTTATTAAACTATATTGACTCAATATATTTGCATTTACATTTATTCATGTATTTGTTGCCTCATTTATTTATTTAAGGATGTTTTTCCTAGGCATATTTATTCATTTATTTAATATTGAATAAAATGGCAATACATAATAATTGGGTCTTCAAATGTAATATTATTATTGTAATAACATTTAGGAATATTAGCTAACCTTCAGTGATATATGGAAGTTAATGTAGCTGGACTCTCTGGGGTAGCAGGACACCTACAGAACAGAGAAACTATATAGACATTAGATGATAATAAATATGTACATCTTTATTTAAATATTAAGAACATATTTTTTATAGGCAGATTAAGCACTTTGGGACATTTTATTTTTATTTTTTTAAGATTATTTTTTAGGGCATTTTAGGCCTTTAATCGACAGGACAACTGAAGACGTGAAAAGGGGAGAGAGAGGGAGGGATGACATGCAGCAAAGGGCCACAGGTCAGAGTCGAACCCGCTACCGCTGCGTCGAGGAGCAATCCTCTATACATGGGCGCCCGCTCTACCAACTGAGCTATCTGGGCACCCACTTTGGGACATTTTGTCAGAATAATTAAATTGTATTATTCTATTCATTGAGCGAACATCTTTAACTGTTTAATGAAGGTACTCACCAACAACAAGATCAATGTAGAATATTTGAGGTGGCTGAAGATGTGGGAAATAACAAATGTATTCTCCACTGTCAGATATCTTTGTATTTCTGATGATTATGGAGGCGTTGCCGTGTTTCAGTTCATCTTGAAAATGAGAGACTCGACCTTTGAACTCTTCACTCTGACCATCTAGACCGTTGTTGTAATGAATGCCTGCGTCATACATGAACACCTCCTTCAGACCTTCATCTTTCTGAGCAGCTTTCCTCCAGACAAAGAGTTTAAACTCAATGCTCTCCTTGGTGCTGAGAGTGCAGGGTAACATTACATCACTGCCTTCTACCACGATCAATGGTGGCCCTGAAAGATAAAATCATATATTAATCAGTAAGTTCACATGCAGAGTAATTAAGTTTAGACAGACATATGGAGATTTGTTGTTATAACAACATTTTAACTAATGATAAAAACAATTTTCTGGAGAAGAATGTAAAGTACAACCTATTTAACAGTCGGTACTACTGTCAGTAAACTGCAGGCAGATTCACACATCTGACGGAAAATCTGTAAATCACACTATGATGCCATTTTGTGTTCTCTACAATCATACAGCACCTGTGATTGGTTGAATCAGCCTACATGAGTTAGTAAGCTGCCCATTTAAACATTTTATACAGACCACAAGCCAGATGTTAGTGAATGTGTGAAGTGGTGATTATTAGGGAACATTACTAAACTCCTGGTTTCAGACTCAGACAGAAGAGGAGGATTCCTGACCAGAGTTAGAAACCAGAATGAAGAAAGTTTAACTGTTGTTTCCATCTTCATTTTAACTTTGAGTCTAAAAACCTAATGCTAACCAACCTAACCTAATGAACCAACACTCTGCTGCAGTGAATGAAGTGTAAAGAACAGGTTTGTCATCTGGGACCCTCACTACAAGTTTATTTGCCTTCATGGTAACATATTATTATCAGGAATCATCACTGTAGATATTTAGTTATTATGGTCCCAGCTCTTAGTTTGAGTTAATCTCTAGTGAAAACACAATAATAAAATCATCAATAACTAAAATCATACCTACATCTTTAAGTGTCATTATTCTGTTTGTGATTCATGTGACTCGGCTGAAATACTGCAGTTTGCAACAACAATTAATAAATAACTCTCAAATCACTTAAATAATTGGAGCAGTGAACAGTGTTTTCTGTTGGAGATGGTAAGTCCCTTTGGGGTGCAGTTTGGGCTTTTTCACTTTGTAAACCTATAACGTGCACCAAAAAGATACACTACTGGTCAAAAGTTTTAGAACTATTGAAATTTTAGCAGTTCAAGTCCAATGAATAGCTTGAAATGGTACAAAGGTAAGTGGTGAAATGCCTGAGGTTAACAAAACGTAAGGTTACCCAAAACTGAAAAATAATGTACATTTCAGTATTTTACAAAAAGGCCTTTTTCAGGGAACAAGAAATGGGTAAACAATGTAAATCTGTTCTGCAGCAATGGAGGTTGATCAAGCTTTGAAAGTTGGTGCTACCAATTCCCACAGGTGTTCCAACGTGTCTGGATTACTTACAACCCCCTCTGTTTGTATAAAAATATTGTTGGAACACACTGTGGTACCGTACCCTCGTGAGCTTTATTAGAACAGTATTGTACTGCAGAAAGTAGTGTGTTGCTATAAAAATGGCGAGAAAAAGGCAATTAACAATGGAAGAGAGACAGACCATCTTAACACTTAAGAATGTTGGTCTTTCCTACAGAGAAATTGCGCAGGATTTTTGTACGCCGTCGAGTAGGCGAAAGGATGGTTCTTCAGTGTGTGACATCAACTGTCAAACATGGAGGAGGAAGCGTGATGGTCTGGGGCTGTTTTGCTGGATCCAGGGTCGGTGATTTGTACAGAGTGAAAGGCACCCTGAACCAAAACGGCTACCACAGCATTTTGCAGCGCCATGCAGTACCCTCTGGTATGGGCCTAGTTGGTCAGGGGTTCATCCTACAGCAAGATAATGACCCAAAACATAAGTCCAAGCTATGCCAGAACTACCTTAGCAAAAAAGAACAAGATGGTAAGCTTAAAAACATGGAGTGGTCAGCACAGTCCCCAGACTTTAACCCCATTGAGCTGGTTTGGGATGAACTGGACAGAAAAGTGAAAGCAAAGCAACCTCAAAGTGCCACACATTTATGGGAAGTTCTGCAACAGAGTTGGGAAGAACTTTCTGAAGAATATTTGATTTCCATTGTAGAAAGAATGCCACAAGTGTGCTCAGCTGTTATATCTGCCAAAGGGGGCCAGGGCCGGATTGGGACTAATTTTCAGCCCTGGATTTTCATGCCTTAGACCGGCCCACTTTACTTCACGAATGACTATATTAAAAAAATGTAATCAAAACCTTAGTATATAAGTCTGCAATAGCACCCTGTCCTCTACATCCTTGTAATTCAGTGCATTTTGTAAAATATCAGTATTTCCAAGTGTTGCTTCACAATGTAGATTTATTAGAAAAGTTAACATCTTAACAACAACCCAATGATGTTGAACAATATCAGAATCTGTTTCTGTGCAAATAAGTAATCAGATTAAATAAAGAACAAGATACATTGTATTGCACTTTCTAATGACATCTATATTTTCCTTTGAATATTTCATACAACTTTCATAATGGGTCACAAGTAATATTTGGGCATAAAAAGTGATTATATTGTAGCTAATCTGATCATGTTTGCTTGTTTGCACACACTGTGATACAACAGCTTACAGTAGTAGTACTAAATCACATTTTATAAATTGTCATAATTCTCAGCACAAATCTCTCCTTTTTACAAAGTTTTCTGATCAAGTCAAGTCAGTGGCATTATGGTAGTGCCGAATCATCTGGCATCATTAATTATCCCAGGGCATTTTTTATATAGAGCAGGTCAACACCACACTCTTATTAATTCTTATAATATTCAGTCAATGAGCAACCCTACCTGCTCAAACTGGAGTTCTGGGCTCATATAGCTGCTGCTTGGTAACCTTACTGGCTCTTCATTGTCACTGTTAGCAGCAAACTGGACTAGTAGGCCTACTAGCTGCTGCTGCGGAGCTACAAGAACAAGTTTGATTCATAAACATAAACGCTGGTTTGCAGTCACTTCTCCTAACTAACTTAGCTTACCCGTCTCAACGTCTTCATTTGGCGTTTTGCTAAAAATAGAAAAAGTTCATCTGGCCGCGTCACTTTCTAGAGCTCTCCTTTTTTAAATTGACGCCTTTTCAGTGCCGTTTTGCACTTTCTATTACCCGTTTAAAACAACTTCTTTCTGCTCACGGTGGCATCCTCCAACAACGCTGACGTATTTTGTTTTGTTTTTTTAGCAAGGTGCTGCCGTCGGAGGACTCCGAACATAAATAGGTCATCATTAACCAGGCTGCACAAAAAATAAATACTGTAAATACAAAAGGTGGGCTGCGAGTGCAGGCAGCATAGGGACAGCATCCATAATATTCAACTATGATTTCAACCCAGTGCCATACCTGAACACCGGCCCTCACAACCAAACAACCAGACCGGCCCACCGGGAATTCTCCCGGTGCTCCCGATTAGCCAATCCGGGCCTGGAGGGAAGTCATGAAGAAGGAGGTTGACTATCTTGTGCAAAAGGGATTTGCGGTGCCAAGTTCCAGTCCATGGAGCTCCCCTTGTCTTCTGGATATGAAGTATATTTTTTAGCATTGCTTAGACTTATATGGGTGGGGGTGTTACATGCCAGACAAAGCGCCTGTCTGCATGTGTTCTCTCTCTCTCTTGTTGTTCTTCCTCTTGCTCACTCTTGCTACGTTTACACGTGGTCGGCTATTTTCATAAACGGACATTTCAACCTCTCAGTTTTCAGAAAAGTGTTCGTTTATATGTACCTGTGTATATATGCCGTCAATGCCGTCAAGAGCATGCCAGACCTGTAGGTGGCAGTGTAACGAGAAGCTCAAGCCCACGTTAGCCAATCAGAATCCCGAAAATAGCAATAACAGCAACCAGTCACTTTCTCTTTCTCTCTCTCGGCTGCCTAAACCTCCGTTTGTCTCAGTTGGCACGGCAACACATAACCAGCGTTATCAGCAAACTCCCGGAGTTTTTAGAAATAATAGTTTTCTGTGATAAAAACAGGGTTTTCGTGTAAATGAGAGGCCAAACCGCAGGATATCTGCGTCTTCCCTTTGTGTAAACGGGGCCTCTGTTTTCTCTCCAGGTGATTGAGATGATTGCTTTCCACCTGTGATTGGAGTTGGCCAATCAGCGTTTGAGGTGGCAGTCAATAAAAGGAGGACTCCTGAGAAGAGGGATTCTCTCTTGCTCTGCTGGCTGGTTGCCAGTCTTCCTTCCCTTTACGTTGTGGCTGTTTGGTAGTTAAACTGTAGAGTTTTGTGAGGTGGAGGTTGAGGACCTTAGGTAAGTCGGGGTACCCTGTACATTTTGTTGATCTTTGTATAGATACACCAGGTTTAGTGGTTGTTGCCGCCTGTGTAATTTTCTCTGTATCTTTTTTAGAGAAGCAGATTAGGGGTGTTTCCCAATATGTGTTCTTCTATTGACTTGTGTTCTTGTGTCCCTGTGAAACATCATCTTGTGTTGCCAAAGTACTGTCCCAATACACAAGTTCGCATTTCACCAAGAACAGTTAAAATTCCCCGATGTATTCTTGACACGCCCATTTACCGAGGATACATCGGTTGGTAACTTGTATGAACTTCGCAGCACCTGTATCCCAACATGCATTTCGGCATTCAATGATGGTTGGATTTCCAGTACAGAGACAGCCCAAAAACGCCCAATTTTCGCCATCTTATTCATCACTAAATTTACTTCTGAGAACATTTTAGGCGAGAAATGAAAGGTTTAGATTTCGAATATAGGCAGTCTTGCGAAAATCTTTGCCGAATTGACAATTTGCTCCAAAGTTTTCGGAGTTTTCGGAGCTCCATAAATTGACGCGGCCGCCAGCTTGCGCCTGCCGGGGCCACTAGCTCGGCGCTCGGACAGTCGCACTCGGAGACCCCGCTGTAGGACCCCGGAGGTCTTTTTGACCGGTTCCGTAAATAAGAGGCTTTTATTTCGCCGTTGACGGATCGTTTTTTTAAATATCACAACACATGTCCATCATAAGATTAACGGGAACCTGTGTTAACTGTCTTTTTGGAGTTAAACTCAACACACACACACACACACACACACACACACACACACACACACACACACACACACACACACACACACACACACACACACACACACACACACACACACACACACACACAGCAGCAGGCAGAGGAGAGATATACCCATAGACTGTATATTATATGAGATATAACCGTTTCTTTTCGGGAGACTTGTTTAAATTATGCCATAGGCTATAGCCTACATTATATTAATGTATTTAGTTCATATTTTTGTTGTATTTGTTTTCTGATTTATTAGAAGTTGAGTTTCAGTCTGTATGATAAATGAACAGTTGTACATAAAGTGGTAACATGCTATGACATGTTATGTAGACTAAAGGGGAGACACCAACCTTCTAATTTCCATCTCCCGTGGGCATATACAGTGCACTACAATAATATAGAAATTGTAATTCCACATAATACTAATAGAACACAACACACCAGTGCACATGCCTATTTTTTTATTTTATTTAAACTGACTTAAACTTATACACTAATAATAGGGATCGCGTTCCACTCTTTTGAATAAGTAAAGGGTGTTTGAGCTAAACCATAAACAATAGTTTTAATTTTCAATATTATTGCAATAGTTGTAGCATTATGAGGTTTTCTTGTCCGGAGATTGTTTTAATACAAAGTGGTTATATTGTTGTGGTTTTTATTTCTAGCTGGTATTTTGGTGCCTTGCAGGTAGCTTCTGTGCTGGGGGTGTTGAGCAATAACAGGAAGAACGCATCGCCTCAAACTGTTAACAGCGTTTTCTGTGCTTGTGAACTTGCGAGTTAATTCTCCCCAAGAACAACCAGCAAGAACATTCTCCCCAAGAACACAAGTCCGTAGTTTGCATTCTTGGTATTGAGAAACACCCTAGGTATTTTGTTTGACTTGTTTTGTTTGTAGAGCTACTGGTGAGCTAGGCCTAGTTTTGTTATATTAATTTCATTTGTTTGGCGTAACCTCCAGGTCCCATCTTCCACCATCTTCACCAACCTGTTGTGAACTATTTGGAATAAAAAACACATATTTCACTTTTACACTGACTCTGTCACACTTTATTAACTGTAGCATTACTGTCACAAAATCCATCGAAGGGATCGGAACACTCTGGGATCAGGATTATGTTATTTTGATGCCACAGATACTCAACAATTGAGCCAAATATAGCCTAATAATGCCGTTTGATATTACTTTAGACTACACCACATACATAAAAAAAGGTCTGTCCTCAAACATTTATTAGTTTCTGACTCTGGGAAAGTGGGGGGGGGACAGTACTGTGGGAGCCAAAAAAATTATATTTTAAAGTTTATATTTTAAGAACAATAGTTATTTTAAGACTTCCATATTTTGGTTCTAGTTCTGATCCACTGATGTTCATTGACAGCTATAGGCCACTGATTGGCAAATCGGCCGCACCATAGTAATTGTGGCTGTGGTATAATTAATAAAGGGAAATTAGAAATGCAAGTGCAACGTTTTGGGAGTCCTAGCTTTAGTTGAGACCAAACACAGCTTTTTTTTTTTTTTAAAACCATCTAGTCATCCTGTTCATCTTTTTTAATTTTACCAAAAATACTGTAATCTCTGAACCATCTCTTGACACATTTAGGCTTTTCTATAAGATCTTTTATTAACTTATGTAATAACTAATATCATTTTTCACTTTCATTCATTGAGCCTACCCTGAAACTGTTTGCAGCCCCCCCCCCTGGGGAGCCCCGCCTCCCACTTTGAAAATCCCTGGCCTAATGCATTCTTCTGACAGATATGTTATTAGACCTCAGCAAGCTGTGGCATGAACGATTCGTATAGCTACGAAAAGTAAAGCACTGTTATTATATATATATATATATGTATGTATGTATGTATGTATGTATGTATGTATGTATGTATGTATGTATGTATGTATGTATGTATGTATGTATGTATGTGTATATATATATATATATATATATATATGTATGTATATATATATGTATGTATATATATGTATATATATATGTATATATATATATATGTATGTATATATGTATATATGTATATATATATATATATGTATGTATATATGTATATATATATATATATATATATATATATATATATATATATATGTATGTATGTATATGTATGTGTGTATATATATATATATGTATATATATATATATATATATATATATATATATATATATATATATGTATGTGTGTATATATATATATGTATATGTATATATGTATATATATGTATATGTATATATATGTATATATATGTATATATATATGTATATGTATATATATATGTATATATATATGTATATATATATGTATATATATATATATATATATATGTATATATGTATATATATATATGTGTATATATATATAGTATATATATATGTATATATATATATATATATATATATATATATATATATATATATATATATATGTATATATATATGTATATGTATATATATATATATATGTATATATAAAAAAAAGTTTATATATACATATAAAAAAAAAAAAGTTACAGCCTGAACTGGATGGTATGAGAGAAGACCTAAAAGAATGCAACGTAAAACTTGTGGAAGTTGAGCGATCTCTCTCAGGCATGGAAGATCGGATTTCATCACTGGAAAAACGACTGGAAACACACAGCCGGAAGTTGAATCTGCGGGTGTTTGGACTGGATCGGGATGTTGAAAAAGGTAATCCCACAGACTTCATGGCAAACTTTTTTAAGGAGGTTTTTAAAGGGAAAAACCTCCCAGCTGAGCCTGAAGTGGAAACAGCCCACCGAGTCAGGCCGCTGACAAGAGAGGGAGCCAGGGCGATGATGGTAAGAAGGCAAAGATATGCGATCAAAGAAGCTATTATTATAATCGCCAAAGAAGAGGGAGTGATTAACTTTAGAGGAATGAAGGTGAGGATCTTTCCAGATCTAACTGCTGAGATGGCGAAGAAAAGATCGCAGTTCCAAGATGTGAGAGCCAAACTGCGTGAAGCTGGGATAAAACATGGGATAATTCATCCAGCCACTCTTATCATCACCTTTTAAGAGCGAGACAAAATACTTTAAGGACAGGGAGGCGGCAGAGACATACTTCAATAAAGTGATTAAATCCTTTGAAGTCCGAGGTGGAAAATAACAAAGGAAATGAAAAGGTGAATTATTTTGTTTTTATTTATTTATTTTTTCTTCTTTTGGCCTGCTGAAAAGACTTACTGAAAATGGCAGATGCTGAGAAGGACTAGGCCAATTAAAAGAGAGACTGCATTTTGGACATTGGAGAAGTTCACGATAAAAAAAAAAAAGAAAGATTACATGTGAAATAATTGGCATTGCTGTTGATTTCTAGGGGTAGACCAAACAAGACTGGCAATATGATGCTGAATATGTGTATTTTTAGTTTAAACAGTTAAAGTTATGAACTGCGTTTAATTAAGGATTAAATGGATGCTCCCAGAAAATTAAAAAAATAAATAACTAATAAAAAAATAAATAACTAATAATAAATTAACCCCTTTTCTGTTCAACTGGATGGGTAGGCTATATTGTTTTGAATAAAAGTACAAATGTAAATATGTAAAATTTTTAATTAAATTTAGTTTATTCTGAGTTTTTTCATGGAGTGAAGGATAATATGAAATTTAAAAGTGGAGGTTGGCTAACTCTAGCTGGCAGAAATGGACGTGTATGTGTATGTTTATTTGTGTTAGATACAGTTAGGGATGTGTATGTGTGGTTGTTTGTTTGTGTGTGTTTTATAGTTATGTGTATGTTTAAGTGTAGGTTAGGGAGAGCTCCGATGCAGTTGGTATTAGATAAACGGGAAGATAACAATTACTGCTTGAAACAATGATGAAGCACTCTAAAATGCCAAGAAAAGGTTTGAAGATAGTTCATATTAATATCTGGTGCATCAGAAATAAATTAACTGAAATTTCTGAAATATTAGTGTTTAATCAATTGTATATTTTAGCTGTGTCAGAAACGCATTTGGATTCTACATTTGATGATGCTTCTTTGAATATACAGGGATATTGTATTGTAAGGAGGGATAGAAATGCATTTGGTGGAGGAGTTGCATTTTTTTATTCAGGATCACATACCAATTAAAATTAGAAATGATTTAATGCCAATGGAGATAGAGGCACTATGGCTACAAATTCAACTGCCACATGTGAAGCCCATGTTGATTGGTTGTTGTTATAGACCACCAAGTGCAAATAGTGAATATCTAAAGAAAATATGTGAAATGTTAGAACATGGGTGTGAGGGCAGTTATGAAATCTATTTAATGGGAGATCTGAATATAGACTGGAATGCATTAGATTGTTCAATGAAAAAAAGTTTTCAAAATGTTACAGATTTATGTGGCTTGTCACAGGTAATTAATAAACCAACTAGAATATTTACTAAGAGTGATGGCACAATTACTTCCACGTGTATTGATCATATTTTTACTAATGCAGTTGAGCTATGCTCAAAAGCATTATCTA